>JANHGB010062609.1:24791-34843 GCA_026283785.1 Coracopsis vasa
GAATTGCTTCGGAGATCAGCTGTCTCATTCACTGGCAGAAAGAATGACTCATACATCTTCTGCCTTGTTTGGCTCCAGGTCATTGTTACAGTGGATAGAGCTGGTTTTAATTAAATATTAACTCCTTTTGTCCTGGATGCTTGTTAATGGGGACTACTTATTTTTGTTTACTTGCAATGAAAGCAAGCTGACAGGCCTTAGTTCTAAACTACCCCCCACCCCCAATTGCTTTCTTTTTGCAAAATGAGCTGTCAGCTTTTCAAAGGCTTTTTAAAGCTCTAAAAACTACAAACAAGTATGAAGTATTTTTGTGCTGCGAATGTTTGCTTTTGGCAAACTGGTTTTTAACTCAGTAGGTAGTGAAACTATAAAATCTAAACTGATAACATCCTCAAGATCATCATTAACATTTCTGTACATTTCCCAAATCCTCTTGAGACATTATAGCTATAATCAGAAGAAAAAGAAAACTTTTGGTGATAATCTAGGCTGAGCTGGATAGTTTATGCTGCAGATGTTGTCTGCTTCAGGAGTCTGAGACTTGATGGCTCTGAATGAGGAATGAACTAATGTAGCTGCTTCTGCTATTAGCAGTAAAAGCCACGTGCTTAATATCCTTCAAAACCTTTTATTAGTCTTTTGGAATATACTTGTGTTCTCAAACCCCCATAATTAAGTAGCTCAGGGAAATATTCTCATTCAGTTAGATGATCATTTCAGATATCTTTCTGAATTTTCCTCTGAATGGCAAAGTTAAAAAAAAAAGTGTTGGTGATTTATGCTTTGTGTCCTGCATTGAGTATGTTAACAGAAGACCAATGAAGATTTTATGGCAGCCTTGCTGAATTGCAGAATCTGTGACTAGAAGAAAAGAGGAAATGAATGGCACACGTATATACATGTGCAGACAGTCACAACACTGCAAGTTACATTTTCGTTTTGGACATTCAAGTTGAAATGTCGTTACCTGTCTGCTTAATTTGATGCAAAGTCTGTCTGTAATTATCCAAAGTCAAGGTAAAAAAGCCCTCTCCACTTTCAGTAATGGGATGATGTATCCCAACGATTTGCCCTCTCACAGCAAGATGGTGGAAGAAGTCTGTGTATTGGACTGATGATGGCTGCTTGCATTTCTGCTGTATGATCATGTGCAAGCTTCAGTTCTGCTAGTTTAAAAATAAAATCAGATTAAACAAAGGAATAATTTAAGTTCTCCTTTCCAGAAGTTAGCAGGTCCTTGTAATTTCTTCATATAGGATTGTGTGCTTGTTTCTAAGGTACTGATGGTACTATAATTGGATTCCAGTAGGAAATACATGTTTCTGGGTTGAACATTTTGGATGTTATTTGTTTTATTTGTATTTGGCAGGGTCTTAAACACTTCTTAACTTGCTGTATTCCTTTTCCTACAGAGGCTTTTAAGGCTATGTTAATATTGTATACAAAATACATTTGGACAGTGCAGTCTACCCCTATTTCTAGAGTACTTATAAAATGATGGGCTTTGATCTCTGTTAAGTATGTCTTCATAAATTTTGGGGATCCATGAATGAAATATATTTTTCTTGTTTACTTCAGATCAAATCAGGAGTAGTAACAGTATCTCTAAAGTAATATACTGTTTTCCCGTGACAGTTTAACCAGATGTATTTTATTTTTTCTTACTCTCTAGCTGGGAAAAGAAAGAACCTTATTTACCGATATAGACATAAAACTCCGCATGAGATTTGTTCTGGAGTAAGTCAAGTTAAACTGATAAAACCTGAATAAAGCACCGGTGAAGCAGCTTGGTGCACAGCGTACACTCTAGAAAGTTATATAAGATTGCTGCCCCAGTTCTGCAGTCACTAAATGTAGCCTTCTGATTTCAAGAGGAGAGTTTTGGTTTTCTTTTAGTCTTTTTCAGATATCCCAGATTCACAATTTTTTTTTATATATATGTATATATATAAATAAAAATGCATGTGTGTGTATAAAAAAATACAGTCATACTGGCCTCCTTGTTCCATTTAAAAATAATACCTAGTTTAAGAAAAATTTGTGGGAGGTCTTCTGTGAACAAGAAATTACTTGATACAGTTAAGAGAATTGCTTTAACTCTGAACGTACTCACAGACCCTTCAAAAACAATTGGAAATGCAAGAAATACTTAGGAACTGATTTTTAAGTGGATTATCTTGATTTCATAATCGGATTCTTCAGTGACAGTCAAATATTTGTCATTTTTGTAAGGAAAATGCAGTGAATTGCATGAAATGTCAAAAATTGCAGAGTGTTAGTATTTGTGCTCATATTGTTCCCGAGTTGATTATTGATACAAGTCCTATGGTTTCTCTCGAGGAAAGAGAAATTTAATGCAAAAATAGTGGGAATATCTGAGTTGGTAAAATACATGTTTTATACAGGCTCAAACTTTGAGGAGCTGACATGTCCTCAAAGGTACTGGTTTCTTCTAAAAGGATAGGTTACTGTATTTTGTTTCTTTTTTTTTTATTAAAAAAAAACAAACAAGAAAGCAACAGTAGCTATGCTTTTTTTACAGACTAATGCTAATTGCACTTCGTTTATTTATTTTACTCACACTTCTTTTCAAATCTGTGTTTGCAGATTTCCCAAGGTCATTTGTTCTTAAGGGGAATTTGTTGCAATTAAGACAGTAGGGCTTTAAACATTTATTTTAAAACCGAAAGCAAATAATTTTTCGACATAATGAGCCTGATTCTGAACTCTTTATCCAGGAAAAAAACCTCCCAGATATGTTCTTAGAAATATTTCCTGAGTAAGGAGTGGAGATCTGGTCCATGAAGAGTACCATAGTGCATGTTAAAAATTATTGTGAGTAATTATAATTAAATGTGTATTTTTAATTCAAACAAATTCTGTTAAAACTAGCAGCAATTGCACATGTTGAAAGGGGAATATATGCTTCTTAAATTAAAAGGTGTTCTGAAAGGCAATGAAGTTTTATTTTATCATTTAATGAATTTAATGGTTTGATAGTAACAATTCTGATAAATGATTATATAACCAGTATTTACCTCTCAGATCTTGTTGGGTAACCAGATCATGGCAGATGTTAACTTTTAATTAAGATCATATGAATTATTTGCCTTTGTCTTTAGACAAGATCTGTGTAATTGAAAATATCTTTAAACAGATAATTTTATGCACCTTTGCTGTGGTGTCTCCAGTTAGTGTATGTTGAGAAAAAGATGACAAAGTTCAGAGACTATAAACTGGATCTCTCCTCAGGATGTACCCAGAACCAGTCATGCTCTGAAGATACCGCTTCTCATTGTAGTGTTCTGCAGCTGTCTGAATGTTACCTGTAATACATACCTGTTCAGTGGTATTTCAGCTTAAATGGTTTAAATGAGTTTGCAACATAGCATGAGAGATAGCTGATGTAGATACAGAATGAAAGTGGACTGTGGTACCACAGATGCAAAATTATGTATCGGCAGACCATGAAACAATTGTATTTTATAGCTCAGGTTTGTGATGAAAGTTTCCTAAAAGTGAAGATGATCTTACTTGAGGTGAATGGATGTTAATAATGATTCTTCAAGTAAATTGGTTTGATTGGTTTGGGTTTTTTTTTGTTTTTTTTTTAAATCTGGGAAGATGTCATTCAGCCAGTTCTGTGGTCTGGTAAAATAGTTCTTTTTTAGTATTTAAGAAAGTAACAAAAATACCTCTACTGTGTTGGCTGACTGCCATGAAAAATTGGAATCGCTTTTTAAGTAAACCAAGGGTGTGGTATTTTTAGGTTAAAGATGCCCTAGTGTTAAAACACTAGGATTTGGTTTTATGCAGACCTTCCGTGCAGGTATTTTGAAAATGAGAATGAATGGGTTTTACCAGTGGCATGGTAGATGCAGACCCATGTGCAGGGAGTGAGGCAGGGCCAATGCCAGTGTCGGCCTTCATGTCCTCCCATCCCCATTGCTCTGTGCCAAGGCTGCTCTGGACTCGCACAGCACCACACAGCTTCACTCCAGGGTTTATCTGATATTAAAATGATGCGCTTGCCTGAATTTCATATGCAACAATGAGAAAAAAATAAAAATCCTAGTTTTAATCTTGGCTGTGCTTCAAATGAAGCAACAGAGTCTTTATTTATGCTTTAATGGCTTCTTTTAATTCTGTCCTTGTTTTTGTTTTTTGTTTGTTTGTTTGTTTTTTGTTTTGTTTTTGTTTTCCTTTCTTCAGCTCAGGTACCTGACAATGACGAGCAGTTTGTGCCAGACTATCAGGCTGAAAGTTGTAAGTATAGAATGAATCATCACTTTCTTAAAAATCTGTATTTGTATATTTATATATGGGTGTTTGTTGTTTATTGTGTCATCCCAGTCATGTGATAGCTCCTTTCGCTGGTCAGTGGCATCAGCGGGATGAATAGATAAAGCAGGTGGTGGTTTGATATACAGCCGAGATAAATTGTTTGGGCTGAAGGTATAACATTTAGCAGGGTGTCTTCTTCTGTAATTCCCACCCTGCAGCTCCAGGGAAGCAAGGGAAAACATTGTGGAGGAGAAGGGAGTTTCTCTGTCCATAGGGTGAGGAGAGGAGCATTTTGAGCCGGTACGGATGGGATACTGTGGGACGCAGGAGGCAGCTCTGTAGAGCAGAAATCAGGCTGCTCAGTGTGTTTTGTGTATAAATAAATAAATATTATCCACGTAATCAATCAGCAGCCACTGCTGAAGCACATTTTTAAGTTGTCTTAGCATGTGGCATTTTGTTACTCAAACAAAATTACCCTTCAAATTGTATGGGAGGAAACAGGATTTATTTTAAGCTGGATGCTTTGCATTGTTTGCTACTTTACTTAACATGTTCCCAAACTCTTTTTTTTTTTTTTAGCGTGTACCCCTCAAACCTTGCTTTTACCTGCTGAAGTGCTACTATTGTGTTAAATGCTGGCTCTCTTTCGCTGTACCTGCTGTCTGGTTTTGGCTGGTTGCAAGGGTGTAGTAAAGAAATGGCAAGAGAAACACTATCTGACAAAGTCAGAGGCTTCTTCAAGTTCTTTATGCATCTTTATTCCTCATGGCAAGGCTTTTCTCCATCCTCAGAGTTCACTCCTGAACAGTGTCTGCTGATTGCAGCAGAGCGCGTGGTAGCTTTTCCGTTTTGCTAAATAACTTAAATAATTTATCCTATCAGAGTGAATTAGTGCAGTTCACTAAACCAGACAGCTGTTAAATACAGCACTCATGTACTGAAATTTTAGGATTAAAATTAGAGAGATCAGAAATAATTGCATTAAAATAGTCTTTAACCCCAAAACCAAATTCAGACTTTTTGAGTTTTCTTACAAATCTTTTAGAGGAGGTTTTTTTTCCAGTTATTTAGAAACTGGTTTAAGAAGAATTTGTTGAAAGTATTTATATCAACATTTTATAGGGCGAAAAAGAAAATAAAGTCTGTTTGTTTGATTTTTTTCTTCCTGGACTCTGTTAGTGTACCTGCACAGCAAGAATTTAGTTTTGCTTCTCTTCTCTAGAAGTTCCTGTACATATACTAACCAACAATTGTGGTCACTTTCAAACTTTCAAATTTACCCTTTATAGCATTTTTTTGTTTTTTTTTTTCCCCACCTCTGGCTTCAAAGACTTTGTATTTTTTATTATATTACAGTATGAAAGGCAAAGAATCTATAAGTTGGAAATCAGATATGTTGTACTACATATGGAGCTGTGTCCAAATATAGTCATGTATGCATACATCCTTTGTGTAAGAGTACAAAGTTCAGCTAGGGCTTCTTTTAACCCACAATTATTGTTATACAACAAGTCAATGTTTCTTGGAAAATAATTTGTGAACTGTGAATGAAAAGCCCTATTGAAGCTGGTCACTGCTTTTGGTGATAAAGAAATTCTCCTAATATGGCTATTTTATAAGTGCCGTTGTATTTCAGAGTTCCTTAGCTTACACAGTATTATCAAAGGAACATTTATTTCTTCATTTCAGTTGGTTTCTTTATCTTAAGTAAAGGTCAGGGTAGCTTCCTGGAGAGTTACTCTGGCAAAGGTTATGGAGTTTCAGACATATACTTGGGTATAATGTATGTAGCTGTGGGCTCTGTGAAACAGGAACGGAGATCAACAGAACCAAAGCCATGGGGAAATTACTGCTGCAAAAGAAGCACCATTGTGACTGTTTTCTCTAGGATTCAAACCTGCCTTCAAACTCTATTATAATGACTTACTATATATAATCTGTAAGTCTGTACAGTGCTCACCCTGTTACCAGCAGGAGCACTTGGCTTTTGTTTTTTTTAATTATTATTATTTTTTTTTTAGCATGGGAGAGGATGGGCAAGCTTTTATAGATTCAGTGTTTAATACATTCTTGAACCAAAAATGGTGAAGCACAGAAGTGTAAACCAATGAAAGGGGTCACAGCTGTTCAGCTGGTCACAGTTCAGAGACAACTGGACTGTGATTTGCGGCACAAATTTCATTTATGGAGCTGTATACAGGTGTGTGGTGCGTGTGGGTGTGATATGCAATGTAAAGAACATTGAAGTGCTCCACTGCAACAGTTACAGTCTGCAGTAAAGGTACAAAAATTAAGTACAGTTTTATTTCTAGCTTCATTGCTTGAGAAATGGGCTTTAAACCTGAGATAGATTTGTGGTCTTCAATTGAAACTTTGGTAACAGAATGCTGTGGTTAAAACTTCCTTGCTTAGAAATCGCCTAGTCAGTCAGCTCCTGAAGCAAAGGTGTGGAAAGTAGTAGGGGAACTAATACTGCTAAGATCATACGCTGTGTCCTATCGCTAGCAGCATTAAATGCCCCTTAAAGTGCCGTGGGTTTTGCATTTCTTTTCTGTAGTAATGATTTTAACTAGTGAAACTGTACTGGTATTGGTAACTAAGGGAAACATTTAGTTTAGATTAGATATACAATCCATTTTATCCACTTAGGGATTTAACTTCAAAGCTAGCTTGAGACCATGAATATTTCAATTATGACTTGCTATTAATCTTCAATCAGTTTTCAAAAAGCAAATACTATATATATACATATTTATAGTTAGGTGTGGGCTTTAGATATTATGAGTGAGATCAACAGCTAGCATAACTTCGTGTGGTATTATTGACGTTACTGGAAGCGAAGGATCCAGCACGTCAAGCTTCCACTTAATGCTTCTAACTTCAGTTTACCTGTTTAAAGTTGATTTTTTTTTTGTTATTTTTTTCTTTTGTGACTCTGCTATGTCCTCTGGAAGGAGGCCCTCCCTGCCGTAATATTAGAGATGTCTGCACTTCTGAACCTTTCTTTTTTGTCACAGCATCCAAAGCCCCATCTTGTCCATCTTGTATTACCTTTTTTTTAAATATCTTTTTGATTTTTCATACCTGTCACAAAGAACCTTTTTGTAGTTTAGCTCAGTGTGAGCGGATAACAACTAGCCTGTTCAGGTGAAATTTGAAAAGCAAATCACAGTTTAGTTTCACATAACTTTCTGCTTTCTGCAACTGAACTTTCCTAATGACTCTTCTTTTAGCAGTTATGTGAAAAGCTGTGTAAGCCAAAAATGCAAAATCTGTTTTTCCAAAAAGGCAAATGCTTTTTTTTTAAAAAAATCAGCATTCTGTATGTGACACTTCTTCCAAATTCTTATCTAATTCAGAAGACTTAGTTTTTCTGTCTTTATAAAGTCAGTGTTCACATGTGGAGAAGGGTGAACTGTGTTAACTTCCTCAGATAAGGTTTCCTATTGTTTCACGTCCGTTTGCATATACTGAGGAGGAGCCAGATCCTGAACTGGTTGTAATCAGTGGTGAGGCTTTCAGATACTGTAGAACAGCAAGGACTTTCCAATCTAGGAGTAAAGATGAATCAAGTGTTCAGTTTGCTCGAAGTCAATAGCTGTTGAGATGAAGATTGCTTGCCCCCATTGTTTGGATGGTTTCTATGACAGACACAAGAGGAAGTAGGTAGGATTTGCTGATGTTTAAAGGATGTAGTTGGCAGAGAAAACCTGGTACTGTCAACAATACACTGATTTGTAATTCGACCTTGGTACAGTTGGTTAAAAATGGGGATTACCCTGCACCAAACCAGGTTGCCTGGTGTCTTAATAGCATGATCGTGTTTTATTTTGGTTTAATAATACGTATTTACATTGGTCTCTTCTTCCAGTTTGATGAGTTTCTTTTTCCCACTCTTTCTTCCTTTGTCCTAAAATGCAGGTTACCCATTTAAAATTCATTATAAACTCTAGCTTTTAGCTTGTGCTTTTTATTTGTTATTGAATTTCTGCTAATGAGGGTTTGTGCTGTGCTTCACTTTCTTGATTGGTTTCCTTCCTTATCTTTCATTTTGTTCCTGTATTGTTTCCCTGACCATCATAGCCTTAACTTAACATTGCCAAGGGGTAAATGTTAATGTTAGACCACAGCTGTTGACAGTAAGTGGGAAGGACTGGCTGTAAAATCCATGTTCCTCCATGTCTGATTAAACTTCAAGGTAGGAAAAATACTTTTTTTAGTAGTGATTTTGTCCCTGATCTCTCACAACCTTTACTTTTTCTCTTACCTCTGTTTTTTTCCCTCCAGGTCTAGCAAAGAAGCTGTTTCAATGTAGATGCCAGGAGCCTTAAATTATTCAGGGATGTGCTTTTTAGATGCTCTGGCTTGCAATCTTTAAAAGCCTGCTAAAGAGAGATTCTTTACATAGGCTTCAGGTAGCTGTATTCTTCTGTCATTTTAACTAATGGCTTAGGATATTCCAAATGCAGCTTAATGAGGAAAAGCTTTAGTATTTATTTACATGTTTGCAACATACAAAATCTTTTTTTTTTTTTTTTTTTTATTGCACTATTAGGTGAAAAAGGCTTTGTTTTATTTTATTTTTCTTTGTGACTTAAATTTCAAAAGCGAATTTCAGAACTGGAAGAGGATTTCCTGTTTGCTTTAGTACAGCAAGAGCTGGTGAGCAATCGGTAGAGGTTAGTCTTCACTTATTTTGACATATTTTGGTGGAAGAAACCCACACAGCTAAAACAAAGTACAAAACACCAGAATAATGTAAGTTCTGATGGGCCTACTGAAGTCAAAAGGAGATCTCATTATTGGGCTTGTTTGTATTGATAATGCAGAAATGCTTAATTTTGCAGTTTCTAGAAAAAATTTTAGTGGTCTGAAAAACACAACAACGTTTTTAACGTGATGATTCACTATATAGGCAGCTGGCAGTCATGTCTTTGTAGCGCACAATGTCCTAGAAATCGCAGTGGGTAGCGTTTTGGTTTTCTGTGTGTGGCAAGTTGCACACACCAACGTGATTTTTTTTTTTTGGTGTTTTGTGGGGTTTTTTTTTTCAATTTTTTTTTTAACAAATATTTTTTTTTAAATTGTCTGTGTGGCTGGAATCACCTTTTCTTTAAGTGTAGCTCTGCAAGCATGGCACTGCTGCAGGCAGTCCGACAAATATTATACAAGGTGGTGATAGTTATTCTTGGTGCTTAGCTATTCCCTGGTAGAGCTTTCTGCTGCAGCTGTGTTTTGTTTCTTGCCACTTGTCTTGCAACTACTTCCTTTCATAGGTCAGACGTTGTCAAATACAGAGACATTTACTTATTTATTTTAGTGCATGCCTGGCTGTGACGGATTCTTTCTAAAGGACTGCAGGAGTCATGGCTCTGTGGTTTGTTCTTGGCCTTAGCTTTGCGTGACCTTGGGCATGTTGCTTAACATCTATGTTTCTCGGTTTGAAGTAGGTACAGAAATGCATGTATCACTCTGCTGTGAGATACACAGCTTTCTTAATGATCACTTACCTAGACATCTCAAAAGCATTTTACAAAGAGAGTCCAACGCAATTGTGGTTGTAAGAGCTGGAGAGGTCAGACTGAGTAGCTGATGCTGACCACCTTATCTCCCTCCCTTCGTAGTTGCCTTAGCCTCACTTCTTTCATTGTGTCCCTAAGCACTTGTTTCCTTTGTTTAAAGCAGGACTGAAACACCAGCTGTTAACTTTTTTTTTTTTTTTTTTCTGGGAATAACCTTCCTTTGTAGAGAAAAGCAAAGCACAC
>JANHGB010062609.1:35891-58593 GCA_026283785.1 Coracopsis vasa
ATCTATCTCACAGATCAAAGATGAAACATGTAGAGCTTTTTTCTTTCAAATGGTAATTTCTTAAGGCTGTCAGATTGCTTCCTAAAGTCTGTTTACATAAACCCAAAAACATTAAACATATTTTATTTAAAATGTTGAATTTTCACTTTTTCAAAAGTGAAAATTCAACATTCAAATTAATTTTTTTTTTTTTCCCCCTGTTTCCTCTGAGGAAGCCTCCCCTCCTCCCTTCCCCACAAGGACTCTCTGAAGATCCCATCTGTGGAAATACAGGCAATCCTCACATTGGAATTTGTAGTCACGGCAGTATTTTCTTAACACTACAGCTATTTCTGTTTTAAAACAGATAGTTGTTAGGTTAATTTCATCAGGAGTATGTATATGTATTAGAGCATCTCTTCAGTTCCAGTTGTATTAATCAAAGTATGCAGAAATTTGTTTCAACTTGTTCCAACTGTATTTTCACACAAAAACCAAACAAGGCAGATTGAAGGGTCTTCATGTTCTATTTTGATACCAAACTGGTATTCTACTTAAACTACTTTCTATGCAGTGTTCTTGCAAAATGTGTTTTGTATTCCAAGAGCAGTTTAAGTAATGATTTGAAAATCCATAAACTCTGGGATGGTGTAAAATACGGAGGCAGGCTGCAAGCTGAGTCCATCCACTTCTATTTATTTCATATGTTTCTTTCAGTAAAATGTATTTACAGTCTGTATCATTTTTTTGTCTTTTTTTCTTCTGTTTGCTGCCTCAGCAGCTGAAGACAAGTCAGGCTCTCCCACAGACTGCTGTGAAGTTTTCAAAGGGTATAGCAGGAAAAAAAGGGAGGAGAGAGCAACAGTCTTCAAAACATCAGTTAAATTTTGGAGAGTCTGTGACACATTCATGTCATGTAGGACCGATATCACTAGTCCTCTGTAAGCATACAGGAAAAACATCCCTTTTTTCAGATTCTGTGTCCTTTTGTTTTGGTCCTGTGCATTTCAGTACTGGGAAGTAATTATGGTGAAGCCATTTATAAGCTGATAAATCTGCATAAATGATGATAATTATTAATTTTTTTGACTTTTAGAAGTTGTCAGTGTTTTTTCTAGGAATGATCTAAACCTAGTCCAAACTGGTAAATGGAAAACTGGTTACTTTTTCAAGGCATGTGCTCCAGTCTTTTCCCTGAGGAGGATTCTTTTCCTTTCACTTATTCTTGATGTTGTCCTCATATTCAGTGCATTACTCTTACCCATTCCTGGATTATAGTTTGACCTTGATGAGGTGAACAGAGAAGTGGACCGTCTTGGTAAAGCCTGTGTTTACTCTTATGTATCTATTTTTTCTGTAAGCTGAGGATTATACATGTTAGAAAAGAGTGAATCATTAGCAGCTTCATTTCTGGTTGTCTTTTTTTCCTGTGGCAGTTTATGAACTTATTCAGCAAATGTGGTTGCCAGTAAGTTAATGTAGTGAAATATTTTTTAGCAGTGACATTTACTGCCGAGTCCTGCAGCCACTGAATAGGAAGGTTACTGACTGGCCAGGTTTTTGGCTTAAATTTATGTATTACGAATTGTCATCAAGGACATTTGAAAAATTATGTGTGCAAAACCAATTCCTAGTATTGCTAATTTGATCCTCTTCACTAAAATGTTGTTTTCTTTCTGCTTCTAAAGTATACTTAAAAAAGATAAAAAGTTCATGGTTTTTTTAATACTCGGTCTTCATGCTGAAACACAGTGTGATGTTTCCTGATTTACCCATCCGTAAATAAAATTTCACATGACCAGAGCACTAACAGAAATTGAGACAAAAAGAGACTTTGAGAAGTATTAGTATTCAATAAAGACCAAAATTTCAAGCATTTGGGATTAGAATCTGGGAGCTGGATTAGTGCAGGCATGTGTGTATGTACAGTAGTGTATACTCAGTGTGTATGTATACATATTCTGTATATATATGTATGTATATATGCATGCATATAAGAAATATAATTGTTAGTCTTACTGATTGCAGACACGTGTAAAATAATCATATACCTTCAGGACCAATTGGCTTCAGAAGAAATGTGCAGGGCATGTATTGGTAGTGTATGTTCAGTCGCAGTAATAATGCTTTAAGTAGTGGCAGAAGCTTTAAAGATCTGTGCTGAAACCTGGAACCTGGTTGCTAGTGATCAAAATTCCACCGGCTTCAGAAAGAGCACTTTGCTAAAACTCTTTGAATATCGGGCTACTTATTTAAGTCCTGACTTTATGTTCCCAGACATAACCACTTTTGACAATGGCTTCTTTGTTTCCCTGTTGAATCAGTGATAAAACCTGTGGGCTGAATTTTATTATTGACTTTTTTCAATAGCCTGCACCTTTTCCAATGCAGATCACAGATTTTGCAGTGGTTTTTGGTAGTGAACTAGAGATGTAGATTTCAGATTTTAATGACCTGTAAACTAGATCTGTTACAGTTGCCTTACTGGCAAACATTTGCGAAAATTTAACATTGAAACATGAAGACCACATGTATTTAGAATGGTGACAGTCTCATTCTTCCAATGAAGTAAACAAAAATCCCATTAGCTACGCTGAGTTAGTGTATACTTGTTTTATGAATGTATGCATATTTTTATTGTTAAAGGCAAAATGAAATTAAAAATTATCTTCTCAAAATGCAGTTTTGTTCCTTTTAGTGCCTGTCATTGAGAGTTGCCAATATAAAAACAAATTGTAAATAATCTTTTAAATTAGTTGTTTGATTCATGCTAAAGAGCACTCACTCTGTAGTCCTTTTCATTATTTATTGGCTTCTCTTGCTTTTGTGTATTTTTGAGTAGCTAACTGACAGGCATGATTATCCTTAAGGATAATCTTTTATTATGGTGCTCTTTTATTATGAGGATACTCCTATTTTATAGGGAAGCAAACTAACACTGGTTCTGAAGCTAGGCTCCTAAGACAGAGCTACTTTAAACTAAAATCAGCCTTCTGACACAGATTGTTTAGGCTGTGAACAACAAAAGGCAGAATCAGAGGTTAAATCCAGTTTCTTTCACATTTTGTCCAGCTGCAAGTACAAGATCAGCAGCCTTCTCATCTATAGCTGGCTATTAGTTCTTGCATGAATACATCAGAAAAGAACAATGACAAAATAATAACTACATTGATGTAACTTGAAACTTTTCCGTAAGATGGGAAATGAGGCAGAATCAGTTCCTCTTTTGTTTTCTGCTGTGGGCATGCTTTCTTAAATATCAAGTTGATGATACCTTTAAAACAATAAATACATAAAGTACGAAATGGCTTATTTTAAAGCTTACTGTTGCTTTTGGCAAAAATACTTGTTATAATTTCCAAAGTTTTCTTCATAATTCTGTTTTTACAAAACCCATTAAAATCCAGATTTGAAACCCTCAAACTGCAAATTTACCTGAAGTGGAAAGTGTGTGCTTATATAAAATGCTGGGATATTATCTCACTTGGATATTTTAGTAATGGAAGTTATGTAGCGCTTAGCCATTACCTCTTATAATTTAAATTAAATTTTGGAAATTGCTGCAAATGGAACTCCTGTCCTCAGAAAAGTACACATACCCTGATTTAGTGGCCAGCTCTTCTCTTTGCCTTTAACTTTATTGATAATTCCCAGGTAGGAATATAATTCAAGTTTTCTCCCAGGCTTCGTTTTACATTAAGATCTTGCTCTTTAGCAGGAGTTCTAAAGGTGGATCGCCTCTTCTTGCATCCTGCCTGGGAGCCTTTGGAGCCATGTACATTATAAGGAACTGTAGGAATAAATGCCCCTGATCTCTCCAGAGTTTTAACTCTGAAAGCTAATGCAGATGAGGAGCAGCCCTATTTCTCTGTGGGGTCCTGGAGGTTGCAGATCCAGTATAGAGGGATTAAAAATACTTCAGATTTCCCCCCCATCCCCAATCATCTTGTGCTGTCCATGGGTTTTAGATCAATTGCTGCAGAACCCAGCTGGTTTAGTTTTTACTATGTTACTGCTTCCTCCTAGAGAGCCCTGAGCCTCTGTTTATTTTGGAGGCAGGGGGACAGGGAGAGCTCTTTCTCCTGCCTCACCTATTTTCCTCAGACATCAAAGCAAGCCAGTTTACTCCTCCTAGCTTAATCCTCCTTTTCTCCCTCCCACCAGTGTTCTGCAAATTTCCTTGTATTCTTCTCAGGGTTATCCAATGTCCATGGTATTTGTCAGCAGGTTAACTTTTGCCCTGGAGGTACTTGCTGGGAGGCAGAGCCCCTCCAGCAGCACTTTCCCCTCTGCTGCCTACTGCTGCGAGTCTCATACAGCTGGACAGGTAACTGTCTGGCAAGAAAGGAAAGCACTGAATGAAGGGGACATAAATCAGAATAAAGCAGTGCCTGTGACAGCATTTCTGTGAGATTGCTGCTTTCAGAGGCTGAGAAATGGTGTCAGTAACTGCAGCTCCTGCTGCATGAAAATACCTTCCAGACAATTCTTAGCTAGAAGCTGAAATCTTTTGGGGATGGAGAAGAAGAGGGGTCAGCTAACCAAAATCATGCCAAACTCTTCCTTTCCTTGGGGATAAAAAGAGTAGATACTGTCTTCTAACACTGTGTGGCAGTTCAGCTGGTTAGCAGCTGCCCAAATGTAGTCTTAATTTAGGCCGAAGGACCTATAGTGTCCTAACAACATGTTTACCAGCAGCCTCTTGGAATTGCTCCTTCATGGTGTTTAGGGTGTAGGTTAACTTTTGTTGATATTTACCGAAAGCTTTTTCTCTTCCCCTTCCTTCTCTAGCCGGGTGGTTTACCCTTTTAATTTTTGCTGTACTGAACGTACTTGCAGACTTCAATTTTCAACCGGCATGGTCCTTTTAAATGAGAAGCCAAGTGGCTACAAATATCTGAATTATCTCAGTGGTGCCTCCAGCACTTCCAGCATCAGAAAGCTGCAGGTGTACCTTCAGTGACTCTGATGAATATTTCAGAAATTGCAACTGCACAGACAAGCAAATGAGGGGTATGTTGCACTAAAATTGGGGATTTATAGTACTGAACCATTTATTAAGCTGTATGGGTGCAACCTCTAATATTGTGCCCCTCTCTTCCACACTGGGAACTCCTCCACCTCTCAGGAAGGCTGCATCTGTCGTGGCAGGGGGAGTTTGGGTTAGCTGCCCAGAAATAGCTAAATTGGCAAAGATTTTTAGTGTCTTAGCACACAAGTGTTAGAAAAACACGTTTCGGTTAAAGTATGACATCTATTTCCATTGTGAGGAAGAATCTAGAAGAACAGGGGCAGGAGTGTCTTGTTTAGGAATCAGATAAGCTCTGCTGTAGAGAAGTGGCATAGGTCTGCGTAGTAATGATGATTTTGTTGGTCACTTTTCCCTGTGTAAAAATGCCCTTATATAAACCTGTTTTATGGAGAGTGATACAACTTTGATGTGCTGTAGGTACAGTGAAATTGTCTCTGTTCTCTATTTCAACCTCAAAGGCTTTATGTTAATGCCAGATATAGTCAAGATAGGGAAGAATTATTTGGGTTTTGTCTTTTAGTTTGTAATCTGTAATGATTTTTGATTAAAAAAAAAAAAAAAAAGAAAAAACCTTTCTTACTCCAAAGCAAAAGAAAGTTGTTGTAACAAACAGTGCTTGTTGATATGGATGCACTACTGAAGATTATAAGGTCCAGAACTTCCCAATACCCGTTGTGGGAAAATGTGCTCTTATTTTCAACCTTGAAACTCTGTCATAGTGAGGAGGAATAAATTCCAGCTTTCAGTGCAGTTCATTCTCACCTGCTTGCTACTTCTTCCTAATTCAAATTCAGAATCAGTGTTTTTTTCTTTTCATGCCATGTCATCTGAGAACAGTCCATGTAGACTTTGAGGATAAAATCCCACAGTTTTGGGCTGTCTTTTATTCTTTACACCCTATCCCTCACCACCCCCTGAGGATTTTAAAGGCTGTACTATTCTGTAACATTCGTGCAATGCTGTATTCAAGTAGACCGTTAATTGACATGCACGGTATTGTATGCTTTAGGCTGTAAGAGAAAATAAGCAATTTGCTTCATTTCGCAGAGTGAGTTCTAACTGTTATTAAAGTGCATTTGTAGTTGCATATTTTCCAGTAAAGGTGACAGATTACTTCAAAGCTGGTATTTTCTTTTTGTTAAACAAGGTTCTCAAATAGATCCATCTTGCCCACGTATTCTATTCTTGCCAGTTGGCTTTGAAAGCTGGTGCTTGGGCTCATCATTCAGAACTAGCTTCCAAAAAATGAGGTCCCATGCTGTTTCTATCTATTGAGCTAGTAGGGGCTGGAAGGATCTGATCTGAAGCCAAGGCAAAGACTGAATTGATGGAATCATATCTAATGGGTTTGCCAAGTACTGGCCAGTCATGAAGTTCCACTTTCAGGGAAAGAGCACTGAGATGAGGGGTGACAGAGCATTTGCTGTGATACCAGCTATCCTTCATTTTCCTTCCCTGGACTTAAATCCAGGCCACCACATAGGAAAGAACTAGTTTTTTGTACAGTGCATTTTCACACATTTATATCTTATTCCTTCTGCATGCTGCTTCTTCATTTTCTTCCTGGTTTCATATATGCATTTGAAGAAGAAAACGCTTACTGCCTTAATGGTATTACACACGTTTTGACTGTACGTAATGTATCATCACAGAGGCATGCTTGCACATTTGGTATGCTTGCTTCCATTTGATTCTGTCTGCACACACACAAACACCCAAGCACAAATGCAGACTGTTTCAGATGAGTGGTCACCAGTGGTCACCATGCAGTGGGATTACATGGAGGCCGGTTGTCTGTAAGGCCGAATTCTGCTTCTCAAGCAAGTTCTAGTTTTCTAGATGCACCCATAGGATGGAGATCATACACTTCAAGAAACTACTTGACAGGATTGCTTAGATTTTCCTCCCCCCTTCCCATTCCCGCTTTTCTAGCAGCTTTTGTTTGTGAAGTAGTGAAAGCTGAGGTCTCTTGTCTATGTTCATATGTTCAGTTTTTATATAAACTGCCAGGGTAGTCTCTGAAACCACAGTGATGATACGTCTCTGTGTATCACATATCCAATTTGTCACCAGCTTCTTACAGTATCTGGCAGAGAGTGGGACCTACATGAAATCCAGTTGACTGGAGCTCAGCTAAAATCTGATAGAGGTGACTTTGATAGATCAAATGGTTGAAGAACTTGGTGGAGTCAGTGTAGATGTAATCTGTTCAGCCACTTCTAAATCATTCCACAGTCTTCAAGTCTTGCTCATCTTTGCAGCTGTTGCAATGGTCAGGAACAAAAGGGGTTTTTTGCCATTGCCTAGGCAAGAGACTCCCAGGGGTGAAAGCAGTTGCAGATCTTGCCTCAGTCATCCATGCTTGCAGTCAGTTCTGTCTTCAGCTGTTGCAGTGGTTTATGTGTGTAGGCTTTAATTCAAAATCACTGGGAACAGTTTAACTGGAAAGACTCAGTTACCAGCCTTTACTGTCTATCCTCCTACCTCTCTTCATCTGTCACCTCTCCAACATGATGTTTTCATTTCAGTTTTTGTTAGTATATGAGGCTGCATGCCGCATTTAGCTGCAGCAGCAGAAACCTCCAGAGTACAAAGGAATGGTCAGCAGGGTCTGACACCTGCTTTAGCTAATTCCTCCTATGCATCCCAAAGGTTAGTGGCAGAATTTCTCATCTTAATGTATACTGGAATGAAATGGGAAGACCACCTTGCTTTTGCATCCCCTTGTCTTTAATCAAATGCCTGTTAAATGGTTGTTGAAATTCGGAGTAACTATCTACAAAAGTCTGTAGCTCAAATCATAACGATCTTGAAATAAATAAATAGCCTCCAGAATGCAGAAAGCTATTGTTCCGTAAGTTAAATATCTGTTTTTGAAACCTCTTCAGAAAATATGTGTAAAGCCTTGCATTCTCACCTAAATACAATCTAATGACCTAGAATGTCATTAGGAAGTATTTAGTTTTGTAGCTCAATGCATCAGATATGCAAATACCTATACTGAATGTATGATTCAAATGGTGTTTCAGAAATTGAGCATTTCAGGCCTCATATGAACCCACAATATTGTATTTGGATTTTTTTAAAATGCCTACTGATAAGAGCACCTAGGTCATTACTGTCACCTGAGAAGTAACCAGCACTTTACCCTCCGTGATGAACCCTGTAATAAACTGTTCGTTTATTGAAAGTGTTTTTTTTTTTTTTTTTTATTAAAATGCCTACCTGTTGTACTTGCAGCATAAATAATTTGTTTGAATCATCAGGTGAGTGCTGTTAAGTTATAGTGAGCGAGGAAAATTGCAAAAACACAAATTAGGGTCCCTGTCCCTAAGTGTATTTCAGTTTGCATTTTGATAGCAGTTTAGAAATGTTATCGCCTGTTTTGTCACAGACATAATTCACATCTTTCTTCAGGCACTGTAAACAAGAGAAATGGTTTAATGGCTCCATAAAAGGCACTCTGTGCTGATAGCTGAGATTAGACCCTTTAGTAATGGATTTTTGTGTGCTGGGGGAAGGGGAGGGCTTGGCAGAGGTAAATGTACTGGTAAAGAATCTTGGAGAGACTGATGTATCTGAAGTGCCTGCTGCATTTCTGTGTGTATTGGGAGATAGATTTAAAAGTGTGTTAGTGTTGGCTTTATCAGTACAGGGGCCTTTTCTTGATTTTGAAATTTTACCAAGTGCTGCTTGGGTCACCTCAGTCAGGCTAGCATCTGGAGTTGTAGTGGTATTAATTTAAAATGTTTTTACGTCTTCTGTCTTTTCATCTTGCTGTTAAGAAAATCAAATCCCCTCTATTTAAATGTGTTCAAGAAATCTGTTTAAACTAACATCGCATATTAACAGTTTTGCCTCAGTAAATCATAAAAATGAGTTACTTTGTTTACTATATCAGGTTTAGAGGGTGATTTGAGAGCATAAATGCTCAGAAAAGCAGTTCAGAAACATGCAGCAGAAATGTTTTGGGCGTGACTTTCTGTGACTTGCTGGTTACTTTCTTTTCTCTGCAGATACATAAAGTCCTTGAACTTAATACATGTAAACGTAGTATCGCTTATGAGACATCAGAGTTCACTAGCACAAGTAAGGTTGCTGCTGTCAGTTGATTTTATACCATATAATAAATGCTCTGGCCTTACAAGTGTTGATAATAACACATCTTTGTCTCTTTGGTCAGTGGAGTCAAAATTGCCTGCCCTTAGCCAGTATCACTGAATTATCAGTAATATTTCATGCCTTTTAAAAATATTCTTAAATTAATTCTTCTTCAGAAAATAGAATCAGATTTTATTTTGTCTTATAGGCAGGAAAATGAAGTTTGAAAATTATGACTTTTGCTCAAAGCAGAAATGATTTGAAATTTCATGTGAAATATTCCTTGTTTCTTCTTCATCTTGAACAATCATTTCTTGAATTGAAAAATATTTTAAATTATTTTAAACTATTGCTTTTATATTTGATGCAGTGCATTTCTGGAGCTTTCTCAAAAGAAATGATTCAGTTCTGTCTGTTTGTCAGGCTAGAAAATATACAAAACACTCACCTCTGAAACAAAATGATTCCTCCTTTAAATTCAGAGTTCTTAATAAAATTGTTCTTTGTATTTAAACTGCGTGTCATGAGCAAAATGTTCAGGATCAGGCTGTTGACAGATAGCAAAGGAGAACAGCATTTCAGAATGAGGGGTAGCAGGTTTCACCCTGTATTTTTGTGTGTTCTGTGTGAGTTTACTTTGTGGGGACATTATTATTGTTTTGTATAAAATCTAGGTCTGTACAATAGCAATTTATGTGTAACATGCAAGCCATCTTACTCTGCAGATACAGATATATTTACGCACAGAGAATATGCATACAGGAAAGTATTATACCTTAATCAATTTGCTACAGATGGCAACAGTCCTTCTGCCTGTCTTATATTTGCATGTCGGCTTCACAGAAGCTCCAGACAGGGTCTGTGGATTGAGTCCGTTCTGATACTGATATGCCTGACTTTCCTCAGTAGCTGAGGTGAGGTGTTGAAGCCATCCATCTAAATACACGTTGTAAGATTGTTTGTCTTTCAAGTTGAGAAGTAGTTATCTGTAAGTAATCACTCGGGATGAAATCTTGGCCCTTGGTCACTTCTTAATAAGATCGTTATTAAGGCAGAGTGCCCGTTACTTTAATAGGGTTGAGACTCTGTTCTGGGGTTAAGTAAAGTGAATTTGCCATCAGGAACAAAAAAGCAATGGGGAGCTGGTTGTTTGAAATGTCATTTTGTTAATTTGGATGTGTTGGTAGCTTGGTATGCTGCACTAAAATTAGATTGCATAAATAAGCAACCTTGCTCTCCTCAAAATAAAATGGATTGAAAACATAATATAAAATTGAGCTTAGCAAAATTGTGTATGTTTCAAATCTGTTTTAATAGGTGCACTGTGAGTGTCACACTAAAATGAAGAGTGATGGGTGGAGGGTTTCAGTGATACGAGAACTGTTTTGAATGTTTGAAATTTTAGTGTTGGAATAAGTCTGTCATCTTCAGCCACACTTAAGATGTAGTTTGAAAGGTCAAGTAGCCTTCAAGAAAGCCCCCAAAAAATGCAGTAAGTATTTTTTCTTAAGCTTTTTTCCTTTCTACCTCTAAAAGTGTACACTTAAGGAGTTACAGATAAAGCTTAGCATGATGACTGTGTCAGGGCAGTGCCCGAGGAAGGCTTTAAATTTTACAGCTACATTATCTTTCTGGCCCTAGTTAAGATAAAGATCTAATATAAAATCACTTTGGACTGTAATGCTTTCCCTAAATGAAATGAAGGTGTTAACCTACTTGATTTGATACACTTTACCCTAGCTTATAAAGCTGGGAGGAAAGTGAGGTAAACTTTAATTAAAACTACAGCAGAGATGCCTTCTAGCACTGTGCCCTGTACCTTGCTAGGACTGTACAGTAAGCAAAATAAAATGTACCTCGCAGCCGAGGCAGCAGGCTGGAGCCGTGTTCAGTGAAAGTAATTTAATTAGTGTTGATCATGACTCCAGATGATGGTGATTTGATAAGGAATAATTTAGTACTTAACAGCCTTTTACATGCACCAACTCCATGTGGGAAGGTAAAGCAAATTGCACAAAATGAATGTGCTGCTTTCACTTGTGCCTGTGCCAGTGAGCTGGAAAACTGCCTGTTAGCAGACGTTCAGGCTCTCAGCACTGTGATGAAATACCCAGCCAGTTCTCCACACAGGGCTGTGGTGTGGGAGTCTCTGTACTCCCGTTATTTAAAAATAAATAAGGGAAGTAATTTTTCATAACAGATTAACTCTGAGGAAGTAGCAAAGTTAAAATAAAAAAAAATAAATTAAAAGATAGAGCAGCATGTGGCCTTTGTGCAAATACGTGATACTGGCTTTAAAAAAGTCTTGTCGCAGTTGTGTTTTAATTCTCTGATTCAAGTCAAAGAGGTTGCCTGCTTTTGCATCGGAGCCACTGTCCTGGAGTTGTGGGGCCCATCATGTGCATTAAATGTGCGGCATGTGTTATCTGACCAAGACATGCAAGGAGAGTCAGCAGCAAAAATTTACTAGCAAACATGAAATGAACAACGGGATGTCAGCCTGCTTTGCAGTTATGGTGGAAAGCTGACTGGGTTACATTGTTAAAATTTGAGAATCTTTACCCAAGAAGTCTGTGTGGTCTTTTATTTTAGTGCAAATTCAGACCATTTTACTCAGATAAAAGTTCTTTCCTTGTTGTGATCACTGCTTTTCATCTCTGTCTCTTAAGTTACTGTGCTGTGCCTCTTGTATTTATATACCTATTTTCCTTTGTAGTCTTTCCAAGTAATTGACTATTATCCATCAAATATAGTAGTTCGGTAGCAGTTGTAGAGACAATTCTTGTGAGTTTTGTGAAAATATGTGGCTAAATAACTTAGTGCTATCTTGTGGATGTCTCAGCTGAAAGGCAATAGTAAAAGCTGGCACGTAATAGGATATGAGAGGACCCATTTGTGAAAATGTTTTCTGAATGCTGCCCAACCATGGGAAAACCCAAGGTGAGAATCTGGAATCTAGACCTTACTCACAGATACTTATAAATCAGAATTTGTTAGTTCTGATGCTGGCTTCTTGGACAGCATTTCATTTACCTCCCCCTCCCCATCAAACACATGCATATGTATGCAGGTGCATTAGTATCAGAAAATAGATAGTGTGTAACAAACTGTCTTCCTTAAGTTCAGATTCAAGGGAAGGGGCATGATACTACTTAATGGTGTATAATAATGTCCTGCTTTTGCGCTGAGGTTCCCTATACAGGGACTGCTTGCATGTGTGTGGATTTCCATGGAGGTACAAGTGTCTGTGCCGGGCTAGAGTGTGATGTTCAAACTATGGTGTTGTGGTGATAGCATCAAAAATTGGTGATAAAATTGAAGGAATTTTTGTGGCACTCTTTGAAGTGAACTATTATTGCATTTATAGCTAAAAGCTACCTCACTAATATTACTTAGAAACATTTGGTGCTTGGGAAGTATTCTGCCTCTGACAACATTTACAGTAGTTAAGCCAAATATAAGTGGGCTGTTATTTTCCTGCTAATGAGATGGGATCCTGGCCATCATTCTATTAAACAATAAAAGTGCTAATAGCCAATGCAGAGGATCTCTGGTGTCTATTTTTCAATTGACACCCAAAGAAAGACTTGAAATGTTTATTTCCTTCATTGTTTTTAGTATTCCAGTGGTTTAATTAACCATGTGTTTAATTAGAAGTGTCTAGCTTACTTGAGAAAGCTCATTGTTAATATTGTACTTAGGTTTTAATTACATTTTCTTTCATTTTACAGTGGCTTTTCATGGTCTCCCTGTGAAAATCAAGAAGGAACCCCATAGCCCATGTTCAGAACTTGGCTCCGCTTGCAGTCAAGAGCAACCATTCAAGTTCAGTTATGGGGAAAAGTGCCTGTACAATGTCAGGTAAAGCAATCAGGAGCATGTTTGCAGTGAGAACTGCTGAGTTAAATAAGGACTGACTAAAGAGTAATAAAACCATAGCAGTGATCTTACAAAAGTTACCTCTTCAGCAGATAACAGACTGATGAGATAATGCATTTAGCTGATGAACACTGATGGAGTTGTTTACAATTGTATCAAACACATAACCATTTTAAAGCAGCATTTTTCATCAAAATGCATATTCTCCATTCTTTCTCTGTGTGAGATGGTGAGAGTTTAAAAACACAGGGTGCAAGCTTGAAGTAGAAGGAAGGAGTGTCTTGTTTTCTGCGAGTTGGTTTGAAAGTACTTTCAAAATGCATTGCCCACATTGGGAAAGAGAGAGATCTGTGTAACAGGCAGGAGATTGACAGGTCTGAGCAATGCATTAGATATTTGGCAAGTTTTGCAGATGTTATCTGTGTGTGTTTGTGGGTGATTACAATTTAAAATAGTATTTCGTTAGGCTTTGCATCTTTGTTACCTATTCAAAAGTGAGTTGTCTTCTTTTATAGGGGTAGATAATAAAAGCTTTATTTATTTGTGAATGGTGGAGGGGCTTGATACCACTGCATTCTTTATTGACTTTCTTTTGGTTTGCACTTATGTGTCACTCCTTGCTTTAGTGTCAGCAGTGAAGGCTTTTTTATTGGCATTTCAGTCTATTTTAGAATCTTTCATCTAGCTTTTGAGTTCTTAGTCTCATTAATGTGCTACCAAAACTGTTAGCACTTAAAGCATTTACATTTGACTTTTTGGCTATAAAAGGAGAAAAAAGAAAAAAAAAAAAAAAGGCTGGTCACAGAGGAGTAATTTTGATTTCAAAAATTAAAATGCATACATTGATAGATTTGATGGGTACTAGGGTATGTGACATAAGCAAGTATGCAAGTTCATGCATAGTGTCTGTCTAAGATCTGCATTTTTCCTGTTTAGAAGGAGGGATGATCAAAGTGTGCTCAAGATTTTTCCTGATTCAGGACACCTTTGAAAATAGCATCTATATATTTGTAGCACCAGCACTTTATTTTTGGGGGGGAGCAAGGGGGAAAAGGATCCTGTCAGGAGAGACTGCTGTCATCCCAGTGTGGGTAGCTAAGCCAACATACCATTGTTATCCCTTCCCTCTAGCTGTATTGTTTTACTGTCTCACTTTGTGGTTTGTGCAAGCTCTGAAAAAGACTCTTGACAGGCACTGCTGGCTATTCATGCTCTAGTCCAGGTGCTTCTACTTTTATGTATTTTGTATACTTCCTGTTAGAATGTCACTGTAAGACTGAATAGTTTAAAAATACATCTCTGTGCCCCAGAGAAGAAAATGCTGCGTTGAACCACTTGCCTCTAACATGCTTTTTTCTGCTCTCTTCTTAACGTAAAATAGAGAATTCCTCTGCCCCAATCTGATAAGTGAAAAGCTTATGTGACATTTGTTTCTTTGCTTTTTCTCACTATAGATGCCACTCATTTTTTTATTTTTTTTTTTTTAACTTCAGAGAAAATAACCTGACCTTTTTTCCCTTTGCCTTACCGATAGTGCCTATGATCAGAAACCACAAGTGGGAATGAGGCCCTCCAACCCACCGACGCCATCCAGCACTCCTGTGTCACCACTGCACCATGCCTCCCCAAACTCAGCTCAGACTCCTAAACCTGACCGGGTTTTCCCTACCCATCTCCCTCCATCCCAGTCCATTCAAGATAACAGCTTCCCTATGGACCACAGGTAAAACACAAAACACGTGAGAGACTCGTACAGAAAGTGTTTCAATTGTAGATGCAAGTCTCTTATGTAGGGTAGCACCGTCTTCCTGCCCACAGCTATTCCTTTTTGGTTTGGGGGACCAAGGTGAAAACCAGCAAGGTTCAGATTGTCAGAAATGTGTGTATTTCATGAAAGACTGGCACCCGCCTTAGTGCACTTCAGTAGGAGTTCATATTGACAGTGGCAGAGTTTTGATGACCTGCTGCTTCTGTCTGGTGAGGGTGGTTACAGGGTGCTAGATAATCTCATCTAGGTTCCCTTTCCCATGATTATGATTTTCCATGATTCCCAAAGATTAGGCCGGATGGTCTTTCAAGGTCCCTTCCAACTTGGGTTATTCTATGATTCTGTGATTCACTTTAGGCTACTAAGCCCTACGAGGTCATGAAGTCACTAGCATGCGTGATCCTGGATATAAATACCTGGCCTCTTGCTAAGCAATTCACCTATCTAAGAAAGAGATAAGTGTCCATGTTACATTACTGCTTCAGAATATTCTCTGGAAGGGTGGATCATTTTTCCAACCCAATTTGAAATGTAGTATTTCAGACAAACTAAGATGCCAACATAAACTGTGCTTAAATAACATTAGTCAGAGTAAAAGCCACAAGAGCTAGAGACTAGAATTAAAGTTTAAACTGTCCTTAAGTCACCCTGTTTTGTTTTGATATGTTAGAAATCCCCAGACAACTGACTGACTGTCTTAGCCTAGTTGTGCAACAGATACACTCAGTGGATTTCCCTGATTTTTGAGGCCAAACACTTGTTTGTGGAATTTTATTTATCCTCACCTTTATCACATGAGCCTGTCTGTGTGTGCTCTGTTGTGTGGTTGCTCTAACTGTGTAAAATTTTAGCTGTATATAGAGATACATATGTTCAGAAACTTGGCTTAGCTTTTGAACATCAGCAAATTAAGAAGCACATGAAAAGATAACCACAGTTGTTGGCAGTGTGATTTGCAAGCTTCTGCTTGAGTAAGGGCTGTTATTTCCAGAGATTTGTGCAGATCACTTCTGAAGGGGGTTGCTAAGGTTTATGTTGCTGTTTTGTGCTCTGTTAAGATAGCTTTAAATACCACCCAAGTTTTTCTCCAAGCCATTTTGGCAGTGAAAAAACACTGGATTGTCCCCTTCAGCTGCAGTAGTCACCATCTTTCCACCCTCTCCCTCCCTGCTGTGGACTATGGTCTAAGCACACAGGCCCCCAGTTGAAGTGAGGCAGCAGTTTTGATTACAGGATAGTGGATAAATGTACACCAAATTCAAGTTATCAGCAGACTTAAATCTCCAGAAGCTAAATGGCTTCTGTGCAGAGAGTAGTAGTAAGATTTATCAGATGAAAAAGTCTTCTGTTTTAGAGCAATTTGTAAAGAGAGTACTGAAGGTATATGTCAGCATTAATGTGAGTATTTATAGAGGTTTGCATACGTGTTAGTATATTTTTCTATACACATAACACTTGCTCTGCACAAGCTTTGTAAGCTCTTTACATGATTCCTTTCACCCCCATGTTTGATATTCGTGTTCCTTAGGGTATTTTGCAGTAATGTTTCCCCTCTGTAAAAGAACGTCATGTGTTCAAGTCAAAATAGGTGACTCAGGCCAAAAAAAAAAAATAATTTTTCTCCTTTTTTAACAAAAGGGACAATTATAAGACATTTTTTCTTCTTTTTCTTACTTATTTTGAATCTTCTCACTTCCAGCTTGAAGCAAATGTGTGCTTCATATTTTTTGTGAAATTCAAATCTTCACGATTTGTAAGGTGATATGCTACTACAATGAGTGTATTCAGAAAATGTCATTGAAACAAATGACCTACCTATATGAGTTCGTATATAAATCTGTAACTCAGGGCATATTTCTTTAGAACATGCATTGGTGGCACAAGATAGCATTAGTATCTAGAACATACAGCCCATACATCTTCATACAGGGCATGAATATATGAACGATAAGTGGTCCTAACAAGTACCAACAGGAATCAAATCCACTTGTATAAACAAATGGCTTGATTCCATACAAAGCTTCCAGTACAACAAGTATTATTAACTTCCTTTGAGGCTTTGTGAGTGAGCTTGTTTCTTATTTTAACTTCAAGTTGCAATTTTCTGATTCACTCCTTGACAGTTCTTAATGATAATTTCTGCTTCTTTTTTTGGCTAATGAAAAAAGGAACAGAGGGAAATGAATGCAGTGCCAGTCAGCTTAACTGTTTCATAATACATTTGAGTTTCTGAGTTTATTTTCTGCAGGTGTAGGTGGAATTGCAAAACCCAATGCTACAGTGCAGTACTCCTTCTACTGCAAAATATTACATTACAGCAGCATTAAAAAAAAATAAGTACATTGTCTCCAGTACTACATTGTAATAGTTTCTGTAGCTCCCACGATATTTGTAATTAAGCAATGATAGTAATTATTTGTCAGACAAAGTTCAGAGCAGTATTATGACAGATGTTAGTAGAGTTAGTAGAGTTTAAATTGTTTCAGAAACACATAGTACATATGCAGTATGAGTTGATAGTGAAGGATTGTATTGCCTGTGCAATCAAACCCTTACATTTTTCTTCACTCACCCAATTTTCTCTAAGAGAATGTCTGCTTTTGCTTGTGTGAACCAAACTTTTTTCAGATCCAGAGTACAAGAAGCTGAAGAATGATCAGTTCACTTGCAAAGGAAGGCACAGGATTGAGGTGTTTGTTGGTTGGTTGGTTTGGGTTTGTTTGTTTGTTTGTTTTAAAGTGTGTCTTGTCCATGATGAGTAATAGTAAGACTAGTAGGCAATTTGCTGCAAGAAAGTTGCATCTGCTGTGATTTAGTGCAGACAAAGTATTACTGCAGTGGTGGTTACTGTTACTGTGGTAATCTGCAAGAGATGACAGGAGGTCTTTGTGCTGTTGATCAGGGCATGGTGGAAAAGTAGCATCCTTGCATTCTTCTCTATGCTTCTGAACCTGCAGCTATCCAAGTAATTACATTCAGGCCTTTTAGTTCAGGTAGGTATGTCTTATGGAAGAAAAAACAAGCATAATTTCTTGAGTAGCGTTGCATGTAAATAAGTTAATTTAAAAGTGAATTCTCAGATTTTATGTCTGCTGAAGAGCATCTGGGAGTGGTGAGTGGCAGCATGGCTTGTATGGATGACTCCTTTCATTCAGAAATGACCAAAGGGAACAAATTGAGGAAGGAGGGGAATTATTAGGCATTGTTTCTTTTACTAAAAGTTTGCAGCCTCTCCTTTTTGTTGGGTGCTTACATTTCTTTCCCATTAGAGCTGGAATGCAGTGCCAGCCTTGCAGGTAGATCTCCCACAGCACTATCCCTGAGAGGACAGAACTGTGGACTTTCACCCTGGAATGATTCCAGGTGTTATGGCAGACAGTGCTCTTTATTCAGAATGTTTGTTTTGGTCAGGATGGTTTCTGTGTAACAGTAAGAATGGTAATAGTTAGAGCACAGGCAATATGTTGCTAATGCTTGTGAGAAAACGAAAACTCTGCCCAAACCTCCTTTGTCTTACTATGGTACGATGTCAGTCTTTCTGCTGATTTGAATCTGGTGCATTACCTGTTTGCCTCTTCTGTTGAGAGAATATACTGAAAGCCAAACAGATGGTGGTGGGGACAGGTCTTGGAGCTGGTATTAATAGGTGGGCTTTTTTGTTTCTTTGCTTGTTGCTAAATGATCCTGATGGGAGCAATTGGCATGTTCATAAGCAAAATGTTTGCTACTGAGAAAGTGATACAAGTATCAACCATGACCTGTGATGATCTTTGGGAAATGGAATGTCGCTCAAGCCCTTTACATGACCTCTCCTTTAACTTGTGTCCTAGATTTCGCCGCCAGCTCTCTGAGCCTTGCAATTCTTTCCCACCTTTGCCTGCAATGCCAAGGGAAGGACGTCCAATATATCAGCGCCAGATGTCTGAGCCAAACATCCCCTTCCCACCTCAAGGTTTTAAGCAGGAGTACCATGATCCAGTTTATGAACACAACGCTATGGTTGGCAGTGCAGCCAGTCAAAATTTTCCCCCTCCTCTGATGATTAAACAGGAACCTAGAGATTTTGCATATGATTCAGGTAGGTAAGACTCTCCTTTAGTTCTGCATAGTAAAGTAATCTATGAATTTAAGCCAGTGCTATTGGTGTTTTGATCGTACAAATTGAAACTTGCTTTTTTGGCTTCTAAGTCTTCCAGAGTAAATTATATCTAAGATAGCTTACACAATAGTAAGATTGCTACATAGTACAGTGTGACTTGTGCTGCCATTACTTGCTCTGTAAAGGATTTCATTTTCCAGAACTCTGTCCAAAAAGTGTGCAGGTTAAGAAAACCAGAGAAGAAAAAAATCATGAGTACAAAACTGAGCTTTGCTTAAGAGGGGGCTTGTTCTGTACTCTCTCGTCTGTGACCTCTGAATTTGTGTGCTCCATTTTTACGAGCTCCTTCATTTGTCTGCCAGAAATAGAGGACTCTTTCTCTTCTTGCTTGCACTACTTTAAATTAGGAGTAACTCCGCTGAAGTGGAGTTTATACAGCTATAAAACCAATGAGGGAGAAGAATCAGCCAAATTGGTGTCAGCTTCTCAGTTTGTGCATACTGCTGTGTTTTGTGGAGGTACATAATCTGTGATGCCAGGTTGCTGATGTAGAGAATACGCTGTTGCTATTAATAATGTTTATTATGATTGTGGCAACTGGAATAGAGCCTTATTGCTCTATGGACAGTGTAAAGCAGAGGAGGCAGTGGCAGAGCCTGGTCTCAATAGCTTCTGGTCAAAATAGAAAAGATAAGTGATAGAAAGGATAAAAGCATAAATCAAGGGAATAACATTGTAAATGTTTGCCACAATTTAAACATAATATTGATATTATACTTGGGAAAAGAGAGAATTAGGGAAGACAAAAAGAAGTTTAGTAATGAGTACCAAGTGACAAGGAGAAGAAAGCTGGAATGGTGGTACGGAGAGAAGCTGAGATTATAACAGCATGGAGTGGGCTAGGTGGGGTAAACCGTTGATCAGTATGGAGCAAAGAAAATGCAGTCAAAACATGGTTTTCAGTTTTTGTGTAAGTGATTTCTGCAGCGTCTGTTCAGTCCTTACCTCTGTCCTGCTCTGTGTAAGTTATACTGTTGAAAGGGAGGGATTTCTTTGAGTCCTTACTGTGCTTCTGCAGGAAGGTACCTTGCTTTTGTACGCTTGTATGCTGAGTTGGGCAGGGAGAAGGGGTGGTGCTGTTTGACTTCAGTGTGACTCTTCTGGGTTCTGCAGTACCTGCAGTGCTTTCCTGCTGGTTCAGTCTCTGCCTAGATGTTTTTGCCATCAATTTGCCAAAGGCTACATTGTAGCTGAGTTGAGGTCTCCCTTGAAAGTTTAGCCCGTTGACACACTATCTTGCAATTTGATAAAGCTAGAACTGGCTTTTGTTGTCTTTTCTGTAGCTAACCTAGCATTTTCTATTTAGTGGGCTGTTTTGTGGTATCGTTAATGTAAAGTGCTGGTTTTAGAGCTGATTTCTATGTTAGAACAGGGGAATTCAGAAAGTAGAGCTGCTTTCTCCTGTCTTATTCTTGGTAAGCAAAGAACCAATCCTTAGGTAATTTGAGTTAGGCCAATACAAGGAGGGGCTTGGGTGAGATATTTCTCCAAGCTGAAGTATAAGACAAGATGAAAATGAGTTCAGATTACAAGGATCAGAACTAGACCTCCACCCGTTTATTGATGAAGGTTCTGAGATACACGTCTTTGGCAGTTGTGTATTTTTAATCTTACAGAACAGCATGGGAGAGACTGTCTGCCTAGTTAATGTGTCAATAGATAATAAATAGGGGACTGCAGCTTCAGGCACTGCCAGTCCCTTGCAGCCTTCACAAGCACTGTTACTTATCCTGCTAAATTGAAGGGTGAAAAAAGGCCCTTTTGTAAGCATGCTTCATATTTGGCTAGGGAGTGGGATCTCCTTCTTGCATACTGTTTCTTTAAGTCTGGGTTGGCTGCTAGCATTCATCTTTCTTTGGAATATTTTTTATGGAAAAATAGCAGGAAACTTTATTCTAAAAGGAAGATGTGCAGACTTGTATCCAATCCTGTCATATCTTTCTTTTTCCCTTTTTTGTTTTTTTATGTGCCAGCAAGATCAACATTCCACTTTATAGTAATGACGTTCAAGCAAAATGGTTGTTTCTTTTGCAGATGAATAATTAGTTTTTAAAAATGTAATAGCTGTGTAACCAGTGGTCATGAAAAATTAATCTGTTGGTATCAGGAAGTACTTTTATTGGCCTCAGAATATCTGCATTTAAGTTGACACATCTGTACACTCCATAAATTGCAGTCAACAACTGTGGTCTGTTGATATTTTGTCTTGTTACCATCTGTTCTCTAGAAACCATCATTTTCCATCCTTGCTAAGAGTACGTTAAATAACCCCTTAGGAAACATAATGTATTTGTCACTGAATCATTGATTTCATTTTTCACCTATGGATGTTCAGGGAAGGGAGGAATGCCAGAGTGAAAAGTCTTTTTTTGCATGGTATTTTATTGCAGCTCAACTAAGAATATAGAAACGTATTTACAAAGTTCATTGCAATACACCAAGATGTTCCTTTTGGGATGTTTCTGGAAGAGCCCATAAAAGTTCATTGCTTTTGTGCTCTATACTTTTATACTTTGTGGGAAGCTGGTGAATGAAAAGCATTATTATGGGATGATTATAACTCTATTAAAACATGACATTAATTATGACATGGGAAATGGCAGATCAATTAGTTGTAATTGTAATTGCAGGTATGCAATTTCTATTGCAGAATGTTTGAGATAATGGAAAAAGAAAAATGTCAACAGAGTAGAAGCTTCTCCTTATACATCCATACTTCTAGAAGTCACAGTGCATCATACATGTTCAATCAGACTTTGCTTTCTGCCACGGGCTCTTTTTTTTTTCCTCAAGGCTGCCAGTTGGATGTATTTAGTACTTGATGCTATATCTAGCAACTTTAAGCACAAAGATGCAGCCAGAGACATGGAGTGCTTCAAGATTTTGCATCATTAATGGGTATACTCCAGAAGGCTTCCCAAGATCTTTGTTTAGAAGGGCTAATAATGGGCATTTTTGTACAGTTAGCACTTCTAGAATCCAATTCATGTAATCAGGTACTTAAACAAGAAGGCGAAACTTGAGATACCCCATCTATTCTGGGCTTTATTTTTACGCATGTTCTTTTCAGGCTTGATCTTCCCTTCTTAATGTAGTGCATTTGAGATAGACTAAAGTAGGACTCTAGCTATGCATGTATCAATTAATATAAAAGATCTAGTTTTAAAATGACATCTTAAATTATTAAGTTTATATCGTATTTTATTTTGACCAGTTGAAATAGTTATTTTGTTGGAAAGCTCTTTAGTGAGCATATCTTTGGGAACTTCAAAATTTGTCACAGAGTGGTGTTACAGGTAAGTAGAGGAGGAATTGTTGCTTGCAGGTACTTATTACTGGTTGCCAGAAATCTATCTGTTGAAATCCAGATCTCAACAGATAATGCCTCTAACCTGCTCACTCATTCCTGGGCAGGATAGAGGCATTAGCAGGGCTATTCTTACAGTTATATTTCAGGGTAGCCTCATGGTTAATACGCTTGAATGGACCTAGAAAATTTGAATTCTGTCTGTATCACTTCCAAAGTTAACTTCCAAAATACTAGTTGCATCACTTAAAGAATTAGCTATCCAAACAGAATTATTAGTGTCTTGCTTTCTGAGTTGTTCATCCCTTAAATTCCTGAGGCTTCACAAGCAATAAATACCTTGCGTTGGCATGTGAGAATGGATGGGGAACTGCCCCTCTGTTAAAAGAGATAAGCGGAGGCAGAGAGATATATCACAGATATATATACCTGTTTATTTTGGGTACCCAGTTAAGACTGGATAATTTCTGAAGAACA
>JANHGB010062612.1:0-11724 GCA_026283785.1 Coracopsis vasa
ACTCCAAGTGAGGTCTCACGAGAGCAGAGTAGAGGGGCAGGATCACCTCCTTCGACCTGCTGGTCACGCTCCTTTTGGCTTTCTGGGCTTTCTCTGTTTCTCATGCTGTTCAGCCAGCAAGCAGACTGGGCAGCAGAAGGAGTTGAGACAAGACACAGCCAGGACAGCTGAGCCTGACTGATAACCCATGTGATATGACATCATGCTTAGTAATAAAAGCTTGGGGTAGAAAGAAAAGGGGAAATTTGATGTGATGTGATGGGATGGCATTCGTCTTTCCAAGAAACCATTACATATGACAGAACCCTGTTTCCTTGAAGATGGCTGAAAACCTGCCTGCTGATGTGAAGTGGTGAATGAAAGTCTTGTTTTGTCTGCATGTGAAGCTTTTGCTTTTCTTTTTAAACTGTCTTCATCTCAACACTTGAGTTTTCGCATTTTTACCTTTCTGATTCTCTTCCCATCCCACCAGTGGGGAAGTAGTGTCTGGGGCTTAGCTACCTACAGGGGTTAAACCACAATAAATTGTAATTTGCTGGAATAAAACTTGATGTTTTATGAATTTTTCTTTAAAACTGAGATTTTTTTTTATTCTTCCAAATATTAAATTTTGAATCAGACTTTATAAAAATATTTGTGTTTAAAAAATAGTATTAAAATTAAAATTCCAATTTTCAGCACATTGTCAAACAGGCTGACAGAAATCAGCTGCAGAAATCTGGAGTCTATGTGGTAACTTCAGAGTCCGGTGGGATGATCAATAGCCAGTGCTCTAAGAAAACCATGAAAGGGATCCTCTCTGATGTTTTCAAGCTGAAGACATTTTTTTAATTTTTTTTTTTAAAGTGTGGAACTTTTGATGTTCAGGCCAAGATTTTTCTTTACTTCAGTGTATGAAAATTCTGTGGTTGGATATAAGCCTGTGCAGTCATCTGCAGTGTGTTTCAATCTGACAAAAGGTAAATCTCCTTAAGTCATTTTTAAACCTTCTAAACCAGAAAAGAGGCACAAGCCCAAGAGAGATTCTGTTTCCAATAGATTCTGTGTAGGAGCTGTGCCTTGTTTGCTCCATCACAGATATTAACTCGCAGGTTAGGATCCACATGCACAGAGCATGCTTAAAAGTCAAGACACAAGTCAATGGATCAATATCACTATTATATGAAATTATTGGGTTTTAATTGTATATTGTCAGTTTTTTTAAAGTATTGTTACTTGGGCCATAAATGTTAACCATAACACCTGGTTACTTGAAATTCACTTCCTTATATTTTGTGTGATTTACTGAAGAGCCATTCTTGGATTAATTAAGAATGATCTTTAAATATGAAACAGGAAAATGAGAAAACTTTTCAGTAGTGCTGAAAGAATCCCAGATCATCTTCAGTCTAACAGTGCTCACAGTGAATAGAGAAATAAACATTTTGCTCATGATTTCAGTGTAACTCACATTCAGCTCATCACTTCATCTTAAAAGCACTAAGAATTGAAAATCACTAGCAATGGAATGAAAAATTAGTGCTAACGTTCGACTGAGTTTTGTGGCTCTGAGGAAGATGAGAAAACTCAGATAGCTTCAACTCTTATTCTACAAGGAACTATATTCATAATAACACATTCACTCCTTGTCTCTCAGTCTATGACTGCTCAGAATCATACAAAAAGGGGAAATAAAGTCTTTTCCCATGTCGATCATGTTCTTATTTATTTCAGTTACTTTTTTTATGTTGATCATTTTGTAGTTAAACTATTGAAATTCACAATCCTTGGCATCTATTAACTCTTCAGCTTGAACTAAATAATTAATAATAAAATAATGGCAAAATAATAATAAAAAAATTGCATCTGCTTTTTCAAGTCACTTTTTGTTTGGGAGAGTTTAGCGGTTTTTTCACTCGTATGTATGAAAGCATTAACTTATGCAACTGCTACAAAAGCCAGATAATTTCAGGGTACAAAAAGTAGGTTAATTACAATACACTCATTTATGCCTTCATTGCTTTTGCTTCATTCACTGAAAGCTATTCTGCCAGACAGATGGGCAAATGTCTGCAGGTCATAAACCTAACGGCATTCTAGTAAAATTCAACATAAGGTTCTTATTTCTTGAAGCATAAAGCAACTTTATGCAAACAAAAGTACAGCGGAAAAATTCCTTACTTCACAGCTTCATATTCCCCATCTAAAAGTACACCTCAAGACCTTAGATTTACTTTCTTAGATGATCAAATCAGTATTTTATGTATTACATGGGTCTGGGGTTTTTCCTCCATTCTTCCTTTCTTTCATTTATTTGATTTCTTATCTACTAATTTAATAAAATTTAAGAAAATACAGACAGAGTTTTAGGGACAGGCTTTTTAGTTGAAAAATTTAGCTCACACTTAAAAATTCAAGAAACCTGTACAGCATTGGACAATCTTGTGGGTTTATTTGCTTGTTCATATATGCATACATCATAGAATCATAGAATCATAGATTCATAGAATAGTTAGGGCTGGAAAGGACTTAAAGATCATGTAATTCCAACCCACCTGACATGAGCAGGGACATGTCACAGTAAACCAGGTTGCTCAAGGCCCCATCCAGCCTAGCACTGAACACTGCCAGGGATGGAGCCTTCACAACTTCCTTGGGCAGCCTGTTCCAGTGCCTCGCCACCCTCATAGTAAAGAATATCTTCCTTATATCCAACCTAAATCTCCCACGTTTGAGTCTGAACCTGTTACCCATTGGCCTATCACTACAGTCCCTGAACAGTCCCAATTTTCTTAACCTTTTCTCATATCAGAGGAGCTCCAGCCCCCTTATCATCCTCAAGGTCCTTTACTTAATTAACCTAATTGCATAGAATTAGAAGCTCTTGGAAACAGTACTAAGTAAAAACAAATTTCAGATTATGCTTTGCAGTTTTAAACCATACAAATACTTAAATGAGTTTACAGAATATTTCATGCAGTGAGACACAAAAACTGTGCAGCCTGGGAAAAAAATGTGTTACAATTTCTACAATAAAGGAACTAGTACTATGAAAAAAACAAGAAAATCTGGATTTAAGATCACCAATAGAAAAGGGGGGAGACACTCAAGATGTATAAGCAAAGTAAAACAAGAAGTTGTTGGTGTTATGCCAACCCACCATTGTGGTAGTCACAATATATTTACTACTACATAGATATAGTAGATATATTGTATATCTATCTACTTATCTACCTATAGCTAACTTTATTTTTTTTTCTAGTCCTATATAAAAAGTACTCCATAAATGGCATCCAGCCTAGCATAACAAATGCATGATTACCCCATATGAAATAATGTGCTACCAAGCAAAAGTTCTCAATTTGGTTTGAGAAAGGAAGTATCAGGGACAGACATATGTGGAAATAAAAATTTGCTGGAGACTTGCACTCCCTTCTTGTTGGGTATGGTGGTGATTCAAATCTCAGGTAGCCAAATTTACAAGTCCACTCAGAGAAAGAAGGATTATCTCCCTTCTGTGGGCAGTCAACTTTTCAGGGGACATTCAATCTCTTTGTCATGGCAAATCTTCATGTAATCTATTTCTGCCTGTGTTTTCTAAATGAAATAAGTTTGATCTGAGAGTTTGGTAAAATGCTGAGATGTATTTAATCCTGGGCACCCTTTGTTTATTTTCTGATTCTTTTTTTTGTTTGTTTTACTCAGTATTGTAGGAAGGATTTTTGATATTACTTTTTTTCTCTGTATGACTTGATAAAGAATTTTTTAAAAACAGTCTATTTGGAAGACTTGAAAATATGAAAGAGCAGTTTGGGAACCTTTTAGGAAAAAGAATTAAGATATTAAGTATTAATATACTATTTATGGATATAAGTCTTGCATTAAAGAAGCTGAAAAAAAAATATTTCTTGTAATTACTCACTGTAACATTTTTTTTTAGAGTATAAAATTTATTTTGTACATCTGTTTCCTCATGTAGCTTGAATGCTTTCTTTCCCCCCTTCAGAAACATGTGAATTTGTCAAGTGCAGCTTTCTTGGGGTTGTAGCAAAGGTCATAGGATTTGGAAATGAAAGAAAGATTCCTTCGTCTGCAATTGAAAAGCAAATAACCTCTCAGGGACAGCACCAGGAAAGGTGGGCAAACTGGAAATAAAAAGTGCTAGCCTCAACACGACTGGACAACAGAGAAAAAGAGATTTTACTTATGGGGGAAAACTGACTGAGAGGACTCAAGTTACAGAAGCCAGGAAAATACATCCAATGTGAGCCAGAGACCTCATTCTGATGTCTCTCCCGTATGACAGCTTTTGTGAAATGTTTGCTAGTATGTAGTCACATACTGGCAGACTGTGCACGGGGCTGTGGATGCTGGATGCTGGCCTGTGTAATTGTAGCTCCGTATGTGGATGCCTGAGATCTACAAGCTTCCCAGTCTACCTCTGCATCTGTTTTCTGCATGGTAACAAAATCCTTATTTAGGGAGCACAGAAATTATTACATCAGTTAGTACTACCTGGGTTTTGAGGTGCTTTCTTTCTCGGACTGGAGACTTATGGCGATCTCCCATTTTCCTGAAACAGACATAGATGGTTTCTAGTGCTGATACTTGAACCAACGAGTTCAAAAGGAAAGCTGACCAGTGATATTACGATTTTCCTCCAACTGTGTTGGTCAAAGCTATGCTTTGAAGTGTGGTGTAAGAAGTCTGATTGTATCAAACCGATGTCAAAGAAATATGATCACCATCAACATCAAAATCTAGCTTTAAAAGTGCACTTATTCTTTATAAATTCATGTGGCCTTGCTATAACATAACTTCCATAAAACCTTTGATAAGTTGATACATGGAGATGAGTCATGTCTTCTAGTCACACAAGGACCGGATTGTATCTCCAGCCACGTAACCACCAGAAAGTTCAAAAACAACAGTGGAAAAGCTTAATCCCTAGCAGCTAGTAGCCAGTATGTGGTTAACATAATGTTTTGCTGCATCACCAGGTCATTGGGCACTCCTTTGACCCTAGATACCTGGCAGATCTTTAAAGCAATGGTGAAAAGCAAGTCTCTCTCACAAATACTTAATATCTGCAGAAGTCTCAGTTCCTGGAAACCTCAGAGTCAGCATGAAGTCTCACACCATCTTGCACAAGGGGCACTATAAACACATGAAAGGTGTGAGAGCTGTATTTGTTGGATACCTTACACTAACATATTTCTACACAGTCTTATAATTTTAATGAACATTTCCAAAAAAAAAGATGAAAATATGCGAATCCTGCATGTTCCAGGTTATTTTCTCCTTCAAAACAACAGCTTCTGTCAATGCATCAAGTATTTTATTAAAAATAAAATTAGAGGTTAAAATTACACCTTCAGGAAACTTGTTATCCAAGAAAATGGTGCCAGTGTAGTAATGAGAATGTAATTACAGTTTTATACATAAGAAGTGGCATTCAATTATTACTTTGATGAAGAAAGAATTATTAACAGCAGTCAGTACCGAGATTCTGAATATAGGTGTTTTTTTCAGTTATTGAAAAATAAACAAGCAGTGGCCTCTGTAGGCTCATCTGATTCAGACAGAAAGATCTTACATAGATCCAGTTACTTCCTTTTTTCTCTCCAACTGCTGTTACTTAAATATTGCACTTAATTAATCAATTTTTGTTTTTACTTGTCTTGCTCCAGATTTTCATATATTCATTGCCTGTAGAGTTACAGGGAGAGGCATATAGACTGGTAGGAGATAAAATAAAAAATAGACAGACCAAGTAACACAGGAAAAAGTATGAATACTGTCAAAATGATGTTGAAAAACACCCTCTGATAATGATGATGACTGCATCAAACGAAAGCTGAAGACATGCCATACAGACTAACCTAATGTTTTCATAAAGGGAAGCAGGACATAGCAGGATAAATCAATTAATGTGACATGAGAGGACTGGGGAGCATTAGTTATGCGTCTTTAAGACCATAGCATTTTCTTGTTCATGCACTTTTTATTTCTTTTGAGTTAGGAAAGCTGGACTCTGATGGCATTTTATTTAAGAAATCAAAGGCTATTTGTTCATATGTAGGTTGGGGGTTTTTTTCCTTAATTCCAGGTTAAGAGAGATAGGATAGAAAGGCAAATCAGGAAGAAACAGATATAAACAGCTCATGTGGCCTTGACAAATGTAACCAGCAAGTTGAGGGGAGAAAAAGGGAAAAAAACCCCAAACAAAACACTAGTATTTCAAGCTCAGAATTTAACAGCCTTCTTCCATACAGTTTGGGTTCACATAGAATGGTTTGGGTTAGAAGGGGTGTTCAAGATCATCTAGTTCCAATACCCCTGCCACCAGCAGGGACACCTCCCATTGGACCAAGTTGCTCAAAGCCTCATCCAACCAGGCCTTGAACACCTACAGGGATGGGGCAGCCACAGTTTCTCTGAGCAACCTGTGCCAGTGTCTCAACACCTTCAGAGTTAAATAATTTCTCCCAAATATTGAATCTAAATCTAGCCTCTTTCAGGTTAAAGTCCTTGTCCTGTCACCACATACCCTTTTAAGAACCCCATTTCCAGCATTCTTGTAGGCCCCCTTCAGGTACTGGAAGCTGCTCTAAAGTCACCCTGGAACTTTCTCTTCTTCAGGCTGAACAATCCCAGCTCTCTCAGCCTGTCTTCACAGGAGAGGTGCTCCAGCCCTCCAACCATCTCTGTGGCCCTCCTCTGGACTCGCTCCAACAGCTCCATGTCTCACTTGTGTTAGGGACCCTAGAGCTGAATGCAGTATTCCAGGTGGGGTCTCATGAGAGTGGAGTAGAGAGGTAGAGTCTTTTCCCCCAACTTGCTGGTCATGTTCCTTCTGATGCAGCCCAGCGTAAGGTTGGCTTTCTGGGCTGCAAGCACCACCAACACCCCCAAGTCTTTCTCCTCAGGGCTGCACTCAATTAGTTCTCCACCCTCCCTGTATTTGTGCTTGGGATTGCCCCGACTCAGGTGCAGGACCTTGCACTTGGCCTTGTTGAACTTCATGAGGTTCACACAGGTCCACTTCCCAAGCCTGTCAAGAAATTGCCTTCTCCTGTGAGTCCTCTGGATTGTCTGGGAATCTGAAAGTAGTTGCATGTGGGCCAAGGGGACAAAGAATGTGTGTTCAAGGAGAACGGGAAGTGACAATGTAGCAAAAAGTGGTAGCAGAGAAACATGTTTATATATCTGGTTAAAAATAGTTGCTTAAGCAGAGACGCGTGGACAATAATACGATTGGCTGAAAGGGCACGTGATCAGTAAGCTCATTGGCTGGAGAAGCTCATGGTGTGTGCATGGAGGAGGAACATTGTTTCGTGATGGAAAAGTACCGAAGGAGCTAACAGCTACTAACTCCTAGGCAGGGTACTATGAAAGCCAGTAAGGTCACTCAATAAACGTCTTCAGTTGCACCACAACTGGAGTCCGTGCCTCATACGCCACAGTTGCAGAGGGGTTTTACTTGGATTTTATTATTATTTTGTTATATTTATTACAACACCATTTCCACATAAAGGAGTTTTTACCATTTTTCAGAGGTTTAGAGTCCCAGCAAAGGAATTTGTCATTAAGAAACATCAAAGTCTTTTTAATCTTCAGAACTGGTCGTCTACTGAAACTAATGGTAATGCTGATGTTCCAATCCCTTTGAAGATGATGAATGTTTTACAGTTGATTTCAGAGGCCAAATTTTACCTAAGAAGTTCTTGAGTGAAAGATGTTTTTTTACCTCACAAAAACCTTAAAGTCATCTAGAAAATTGCTAGCTACACCACTACCAATTTGGCCAGATACTTCAGACTGGTCCAATAAGGAAAGGCTTACGTCTCATCTTCTTTTGATCTTTCCTAAAAGAAAACATGACAAATCAATGCCTTCTGCTTTCGAACATATTAGCAGACTTGGATTTCCTTTTACCAAAACAGGGCATAATAAAGTGATGACAGCAAAGGCACTCCCACTTCCTCCTATAAACTGGCTGTCTTAAGAGGTTTCAATAAAATAAAACCAGCCTTTAACATACTTCATTGATTCTTAATTGTTTCTACTTTTAGTTGCTTTCAACTTCCTTGTTGAAGGTAATGGCACCTGACATGCTATTGAGGGCAAGTGTCTCACAGCAATCTATACAGGATTAGCCTGGCTTGCTCAGACACCCACAGTAATATCTGGTACTATAAACTGTTCAGACTTACGAGCTAAGCAAGGTTCAGTCTGACTTTCTAGCAAAATTTGACCAGTTTCTTTTAAGGCAGTGCAAGTGCCATTCTTACTGCTAATTTTTCCATCAAGGTTAACTCCTGCTGCCCTTGCTGTTCATTTAAGGCTGAGTGCATTGGCTCCTGCTGAACATCTGAAAAATAAGGGTTCAAGTTACTCCTCTGCCTGGTAACCTCTTTGCTTCACCTTATCTGTCTAATCCACAGAATCACACCCCTAACCTCAGTCAGTACAGAATTACATGCATGTCCTTACCTGCAGGTCTTAGCTGTCTTTGGTAGAGAAGGAGTAGTTCATCTGGTTTCAGCAAGTCCCTTTCACTCAAAACAGAGATTGCAGGTTTCTCATAATGGAGGGAAGCATACCACTGCAGTGAATATCCATCAAATGTTATATGCTTGAGGGAATCCCCTAAGAACATGCACACAAGGATGTGATGTCCCCTTTGCCATGATCACTTGGCAGATTTGGTCATCAGTATCTTTCACTACTTTCTGAGGACTGAATCAGAAAAAAAAAATGCAGATATATTTAATTTTTATCTGTTGCATGGCTCAAAAAAAAACAAAGGGACAGCAATCAGCCCAAAATCCTTATTTCCAGTTTCTGTACATAGATCCTAAGAAATTTTAGAAGAAATTTTTTCCTACTTTCTAGAAAATAAAGCTCTCTTAAGATGCTTTAAAAAACAATTAAGGGAAATTAGGCAGAAGAAATAACTGCGAGGAAATTTTCAGGCAAATTGTTGTCATTAAGCAAATCAATTATTGTCATCTCTCTACTGACTAGTGTGTATGTAACAAATTATACTGTTGAAATCTCTTAGCAGCTAATAAGTTGAAGTACACTTGGAAATTGCTCAGACAATGTGCAGAAGTAGGCAGAAAAATATGTCAGCATTTTCAAAACAAAGATTTTTAGACCTATAAACATGGTGTGCATTCCTGACATGTAGCTGAACTGATTTCAAGCACTGAATCCACCTCTTCATTGATTCTTTATAAGACGTTATGTCAATTTAAAACATTGCTCACATCTGTACATGTGAGTATTATATAAACTTAATTAACTTGATGTTTATATATAGGGAGATGTATAGTTTATTAATATTAAGATTTAGATTATTTTGTATAAGGTTTTCATTTCCTGTGTAGCTCCAAAACAGTAGCTCCAGCAATGGAGTTTTCTGGAGACACTGAAGTAAAATCATGCATCAATTTTTTTAAGCTGATTTTATTTAGTAAAACTGTCAGAAATGAGCTAGGAGATCTGTGTCAATACACAGAGTGCGGGTCAGTTCCTGTGAGCTGCTGAGTGCCCACTGTCAAAAGCTGTGTGCCCTTCAGTTAGAGAAAATCCAGAGTAATTCCATTGATTTAATTGTATTACTCTAGATTCACAGCAGATTCATGTCTGTGGACACAGCACAGAGAAGCAACATCAGACATTCTGGGGTAAGGATCTTTCCATCTTCTTATACGCTGTCAGTTTCTTATACCATCTTGATCAGTGTGCACTTGCTCTTGTGATGCAGGTTTTCTAACAGACAGAGGTTGTGGCTGAATGTGGCAAAACATAGACTGCTAAAAACATTTGGCTGTGTATATGTGGCCTAAGACATTGTTTGGTTTGGTTGATAACACTGATATTATGAACTGATTTTATTGCCAGTACTTTACTGAGAATGAATTTTTAAAACGTCCCAGATGAATTCACTGCTACTTGAAATGAAAGAATGTTTTTTGCTGTTTTGCTTTAATTATTAGGGTGTCGTGTTACTAGAGATGCTGAGTTTGTTAAGAGAGGTAGGAAATATCTTAAAATGTTGAGAAAACATGCTCTTCTGTAGGTAGCGGATATGTGCAATTGCGCTAGCATATCTTGATGATCTATACTTTCTGATAACCATTCCTCTGCTTCTAGTTTAAAATCTTTACAACAGTGGAAATCATGTCGAGTAATGGAGAGATCAGCCCACCAAAAACCTGATGACCTGCCAAAAAACTTTAGTATAGTACTTCATTCATTATTTATGCCAATAGACTCTCCACTGTTCCATCTCCCTTTTAATGCCTCTGGATTATTAAATTTCTGAAAAGAAGTATTATAACCCCACCATCTTTCTTATGTCCCCTCAATGATTTCTCAAATTTATAGATAAAACCCAATGGCTTTTAGATGACTACATAAAATTTTAGTTAAATATTATGCATTCAGGTTCTACAAAAAATGCTTCAAAGTTGAGGAAGTCATTAATAAAAGTGATGCAAATATATCTGAAAGCAAGTAGCATGATGCTATTTTACCTTAGCTTTTCTAAACACAAAAGATGTTTTTCTGATAATCTTCTATTAAAAGCACTAATAACTAGCATGCTAATATGCACATTAATGAGCTCCCTCATCAAGTCCATCTTACTACTGTTTTTTCAGCAATGCAGAGTACTACAAGGATGCTGGATCTGTTTTCTGTATGCTGTTCTTGCACAGAAGCTGCAAGTTGTTGAGTTGACCTCAAGATCTAAAGGCCAGGTTTTCAAATCTATTTAAGCATTCATTAAAAAGCAAACACAGGTTCTAGGAAGAATTTTATCAGTGGTGCCAGAGTTGATTCAATATCTGTTTCACACCAATTTCAATGAGTTACAGGGCTAGTCTGCTCAATGCCCTACAAAATATTCGAAAATACTTATCCTCATCTCTCTCTTCTCATATAACTTCAGGAGATTTTGGTACAAGGTATTTATCTCTGGGATGTCTGGCAATTTATGAAAACTTCCTGAAAGCTCTAGATTGAAGATCATGACCTGAAAGATAAACCTGTAGGCAAAACAAAACTCTCTACAATAAGATTAAAGTTCTGCTGCAAGATAAAAACAAGCTTTCTTAAGGTCTGTTATAAGATTAGGTCATGAATTAGTTCAGAAAACAAGTTTTCTGCATTCGTTTAACTTCTCTTTATTTAAATAAATATTTCTGTATATATTTATACAGAAATATTACTATTATCTTCTGTAAAAGCAGAAGAGAATACACACTACACAGTGTGAATTTAATCCCTGAAAAAAAAAGATTGCAAAATAACTTTTATTTAGAACTAAGAAATATTCTGAAACCCTGGAAATTATATTAAAGAAAAATTATAAGGGAAAAATTATTTAAACACTACCAAAACTATTCCTTTGTGCTATAGGTAAAATATTAAGAAGAATATGAGCCTGTTCCTTGACAACTGAATTTGCAAATTAAATCATTACAGGATTTAGAGAGGCAAATGTTTCTAATGTGTGAAGAATAGAAGGAGAACTATACTTGACTTTCAGATGACAGTTATGGTTATCAATATATAAGAATCATTTCAGATAGTCTGTCCAAAGTGCCACATACACTGAACCAAATTCTCTGCAGACACAGGAACAGTTAGAAGCCTTTGGTCCTTCTTTTAGTTGTAGCCTGAAGGCTGTCCATTCTTGGACACACACAGACTCATACAGACAGTCCTGCC
>JANHGB010062613.1:0-47538 GCA_026283785.1 Coracopsis vasa
ATCATGTGCCTCCTCCTACCTTTCACTCCTGGCTCAATCCCCTCTGTCATCCAGCTGTCTCAGTGATGTCCACAGTACCAAAATCACTCAATCACATCTGTGCTGTCCCAAAGCAAGGCTACCTAAGGCCAGCAGTGGTGCCTTTCTTCAAGTTTGCACCATAATAAACATTACTTGTTTCATTTCACTATTGGTCTGTAGTGAGAAACTGGGTTATGTATTTTTGTCTACAAGTTTTTCTTCAGTTCTGGTATACTTCTGCTCAAGTAATTTTTCTCTTTTACTGCCAAGTGTCCTGTGCTTACAGTGTCAACCGTCTGTAAAACTTTCTAGTTTCTTTCCCATTTTTTTTTTTTTTTCCCTGAAAAATGTGCTTCCAAAGAAAGATCTTTGTGGAGGACAGTGGATGAGTAGGAAAAAAAAACCAAACAATCTTTCACATCTTTGAGAATTGGGAACAGGTTAAGAGAAGTCACAGAATTGTCTGTCTGCTGGCTGAAGTTAAATTCCTTGAATTAATATTGGAATAAATTGTCCAACTTTTTTAAAACTCTTGAAATATGGGGAGAATGAGAGCCACCATGGATATGTAAGGAGCAAACTGTCAAATTAATTTCCATTACAGTGGGATACCAGGGCTTGTATTAGTAGGGTTAAAGGTAATTGTTACTTACTTGTTTTCAAAATTAAAAGTTATTGAATGGTGGTATATAAGTTCTGTCCCAATTTCAGGACTATTCAACAGCTTCACTGAGAACCTGGTTTTGAACATAAGCATCTTCACTAGCTTTGTAGATTAGAATCAAATTGGGAAAAGGGGAGCTGTCACTGCAAGTATATTGGGGAAATTGAAGAAATTGTTGGAAAGCACAGCTACTGTACTCGGCAGTAAGAAAGCATCATCCAAGTTACTTCATAAATTCTTGGATGTGCAACTTCCAAAAATGTTGATTCTAAAAACATCATTGAAAGTTATCTATCAGCTACAGTGGAAGAATAATGATCTAATATTATCTTAATGATATTTTTTTCCTCAAAAGAAAAATTCTAAAGAATTGTTAGGTGATGTAATGGTTAAAGAGGTAACATAAGAAGAATTGATACTAGTATTTGTCCCGATAGGAATACATTTCACATCTGTTATTTATGATGTGATGTGCCACTGGGGACACATCCAGTAACTATGTACATCGTAATACCTTTAATTAGACAAACAGAATAAATATTGTACACAGGCTTCAGGGATCTCATAAAAGCTTTACCCACGATGAAGAGGAAATTGGTGCAACTGGAGAATGATAACTCCAAAAGGAACTGTAAACTTGGAAGATCAAGATCTCCTGACTTCTTGTGCATTGATTTTTGTGCACTTACGGATAAACTCACGATTCCTCTGTGACCTTTCAGTAAAAACCTTCCTGTGAACTTGGAAAGCTTAAGAATAAATGTTACTTTTCAGTCAAATGACAAGTCAACTGTCCAATGACCTTCTGCTATCACTGTGCCTGTACTAAGCCTTTTTTTAAATCTAATCTCTTTTGTAAGCACTGCAGAGAGTAGATTATTGGAGCAGAAAAATATCTTCACCTGAGACCATGCTGCCTGTCTTCTGGGCTGCACTGCCTGAAGTACAGAGCTGAAGCTTGGGGGTAGGAAGGCTTTGAAGTTAAAGCATAACAGCCTCTTTGTTTTCTCTGTTTTCCTTGCAGTAAAGAGCACATAACTGGAGTGACAGAGTTCAGTGAATAGGTGCTTTACATGGCTGCCCATTGCAACACCTGCTGGCAGCTGTGTGACACCACTGCAAACCTCTACCCGTGGCACAGGAAGGGACACAGAAACCCCTTGTTCTGTCTCATGTTTTATAATAGTCAGAAATATACATGTGGTGGGTTGAGTTTTCCTCATTCTTGAAGCCAGTTTTTCCATGTGTTTGAGCCAAAGCAATACCTGCAGACATTAAGACTAATTTTCCAGCTCGGTGCTTTAGAAGTAACTATAGCAATGCTATGATTATACTGTGTCATCTTTAGTTTGTGAGGCTGGCTACAATGGTCTGCAGACACAGCTAGGTGGGCAGGATATTTTAATAATTTGTGACTGTGGATTTTGCCTCTGTAGCTTGTGTCTATCTTGAAATAAAAGGTCAAAGAAAGCACACAAAACAGTGGAACCCCGGTAGCCTCTGCTGTGGAACCACTTGCATAACTTACCAGACTCCAGCTTGAACTTGTATTCTTTTGGTGCTCTGTTATCATTTGCATGCCTTGATCCATGAAAATCACTTATTAAACACACAAAATTAAGGACAAATATTTGGGTTTTTTTTTTTTTTTTTTTTTTTTTTAATAATACCTCTCTAAAATGCTTAATTTTGTAGGTTATTTTTTAGTTGTACTTATTTGTTTATTTGGGATTTTTTACTATTTGTTCCTCAAAGAGTTATGAGAAGTTCTCTTGCAAAAAGCATATCTTAAAGGACCCATCGGATCTTTTTCTGACTTCTTTAATGTTCATTTCCAAATGCAAGGCTTAAATAATAAGCCTTTATACTTTTTACACACTAGAAGCCTCTGAGCCATGTTTTATATGAGTTTTTAAATTTCCAATTTTAAATTTTATCTTAAGAGTTAATAATTTATCTGCAAAAATTTCTATCTGAAGTGAAAATTAATGTCTTTTTTGCTGTTTAAAGTTTTATCTGAGACAGAAGTAGGGGTTATTTGCATGAGATGCAAGCTAAAACCTTATTAAAAGCTGAACACCCACTGCAGTATTTCATTCTCCATTTAGTTTTATTAATAGTTAAGAGCTTTTTTGATAGAAGCTATTTTGATAATCATAAGAAAATTCTATACATGCATAAATAAAACTTGGTGATGAAAAGTAGGTCAGTCCTTCAGTCTGGCTTTTAGCTACATTTTAAAGATTTTTCTCTGCAGTGATTTGCTGATCCAGTTATTCTTAATATCATAATCCTTAAATTTATAATCCTCAGTGATAGTTAATGATTGCTAACATGTATAATTTTCATCATGCAATGTCAACAGTGCCAGTGATACATTTGGTTGTGTTAGTAAGTGCCTGTCTGCTTCAGAATCTGGTATTTAAAGTGTATCTAATTTAATTACCAAATGGCATATAAACTGTCTGCAGAAGTCACTGACCTAGAATGTTGCCTCTAAGCTTTTGAGGATGGCTGATAGTGAAATGATGTAAAATGACATGAAAGATGAAGACATAATTGCTCATTGTGAATCTTCTTTTTCCAGTAGCTAACATTATTCTGAAGATGAAAAGTGACAGTTATATATTTTTGGCAACATTTCCCTGTAGGAAAGGAACACGCAACCTACTTATTTCTGCTACTGTTAAGGCTGGCTCAAAATTATACTCATAAAAACTTTATTTACTGCCATTACGGACTGAATTTTTGAGTGGTCTCTGCCCAAGTACTAATTTAGGGCTCCTACAGTTTAGGTATGTAGTCATGCAAAATGAACTGTTAGAGGTTTATCCACAAAATATCACAGGAGTTATTTCTAGGAGCAAATGTTGTGTTTTGGGAGTATAAAAATGAAGCATCCAAAATTCAGACGCTGCATCTGAATATCTGGCTGCACAAAACTTAAAAATGCCATCTGGTGACAGCTTTACCTTCTATACAGATTCCATCAGGCTGTGCAAGTGCCTGTGTTCCAATTGCTTGCAAATTTACACTTGTAGCTGATGCAAATTGTACATATGCGAAAGCTTGGAAAGCAATTAGTGAGCAACCTTATTTTAAAAAGAGATGATAAAATGTAGCAGCCAACAGTCTTAAAGTGAACATAGAGCTTTAGCACATATAGCAGTATTCTGTGCCTGTAACTATGCAGGCTCTGTGTTCAGTTTAACACTGACTGTTACAGTTTTTGATGATAATAAAGGTATATAAACTGCAGTCAGCTCAGGAACATACCAATCTTGTTTATGCAATGCAGAGATACTAACTTAATTGCTCAACGATTTAGGGGGCCTGTTATAACTGTGGCTTTTCCTGTTATGAGGAAGATAGTGACACCAGTACCCTGTCAGCTCAAGCACAGCAAGCTACTAATATTGTTTATCTGGGATTTTTTGTAGGTGTGACCTGCATCAATTAATTTGTGGTTAGAAAGATGGCAAAAGAAAAGCCTAGTTAACAGTAATGACTGAAAGGTATCCTAAAAGCATGGTATATTTTATGTAGGCACCTTATTGAATCACCTTTTGGTTTCAGTTCAGCAAAAGCTAGTATATCCTCCTGGCAAACAATTTTATGATGGCCATCCTGAGCTAATCTTATAGCATTCTCAGGAGACAAATAAGGCAGGAAGGTTTCTCATCCAGGAAAATATAGCTGAGGTACCTCATCTAAGTAGAGGAACCACTAGCACTAGTCATTGAATGGTCAATACCAGCTGGAAAGGTATGCACCTAAGTTCTAGCAAAAAAATAAAATCTATTCAGGTATGGATGTCTCAGACATAGTTTACTCCTGAGCGTTGCTCTTGACTAGAAATCGGTACAGTTGTATCCCAAAATCTCAGTGCAAGGTTAAAAGCAGAACTCGCATTCCCACACAATAACTGTCTCTATAAGGAGGAAGGAAAGCTTATTTTTTTCTTGAAGTATGCAGTGTCTTAGAGGCCTGTCTGCATCCACAAAGATATTGATTTTTGGTGTTTTGAGTCTTTGACTCCTAACAGTCAGTTTGTGGTTTTTGCTTTGAACAGACCTGTGGTTTGGTTATCTTACTCTTGATGCATGTCATATGGTTCCAGAAGGCACTTCCAGTCAGCAGTTACAAGCATTTGTACATATACCTGCCAATGTCTAAAATTTTGCAGAACACAAATCATCTTTTGTGAAGGCTGATATAAATCTGAAGTTAGTACATAGTTCTAGGCCAGAAATAGGTGCCAATAGGCATAGCAAATGAAGATGCTCCTGGGTATTGTGACAGAAGGTATTTTAAATTATGTGATGATGTTTTCCTTGAACTTCTTCTTTTCCTCATATGCAGTCAATGACTGGCAAAGTTTTCCTAGCTCTGTGTCAATCGGAAATGATGTAAAGTGCACAATGTGAAGGGAGAGAGAGGAAACAAGCTACCATTGCTTCAAGTATGTGCACTTGTGCTGTGGGAGCCATCGTCAGACAAAAATATGCTGTGAGCTCTTTCCACCCACATACCTAAAGCTTCATGAAGCAGAGACTGTCATGTGGTGGCAAAGGCCAGATTATCATAATGTGGGTGTGATGTTTCTGCCCCAAAATACTCTCCTGCCTGTTGTGTTCCAAAGTTCCTTATTTGTACCTGCGAAGCAGTAATCTGCACAAATGGAGTAGTTAGGTGTCCAAGTGCTGTGTGTCCAGGGCCACCCACAGTTTATCTGTGGGCAGAAATGCATTCTCTGTAGGTGAGAACATGTGTTTTTCAAGTACATGTTCTTTTGTTTCTTTCTCTGCCCTCTCAAGAATGACATCTACTTCTGACTGCATTTTTATTTAGTGTAGGATGTGTGGGACCATACTTCTTTCACATTTTTCTTGTGTTGACTTGCCAAATCCTCAGCTTGTACAAATTGGCATAATTCCACTGAAATCAACAAAAGCAGGTTGATTAAAACCAGCAGAGAATCTGAACTCATTAGTTTGCAGATCATGATCCATGTGAACTTCCAGAATGACCTATCACAGTTGTTTTGGGGATATAGAGAGATCTTCTTGTACAGGCTGCAAAGAGTTTAAGATGTTTTGAAGGCCACAGCTGGCTGCTGTCTTCAAAGTAGTCTTTTTTTCCCTACTGTCTTCTACAGTTACATCCTGAATGTCTGTCTGAAAGCTCTTTTAGTTTTGGTATTTATCTAGCAGTTTGTGGCCTCCTACTGTGGTACAGTGGATGGAGTAGTTTCATCATGTCTATCAGTGTGGTACCCAGCAAGCACACTGATACTGAGACAATGAATTGAATGACATTTAATTGTAAATCTATTGTCATGAACTCTAGGCTTATTGTGGCTTTTTATTTAGAAGCAAACACAATAATTAGCATGGGGTGTACTTTATGATAATTAAGAATGTTTTACACATCAGATGGTGGTGCTGACTTTTGAGGGAAACCACCCGGGCTCAGCTCTCACTAGCTAAAATTAGTGTTTCTGTATTTTTGTTTGTGATTCAGAATGCTTATGATAAAATACTTGAAGATCAATCACTAAATAATAGATCCATGCAATCAATCAGCTTAATAGCATGATTATTGGGATAACTTGCCATTACCTATTGGGTGATATTTTAGGTTAGATAACTAGTATATATTGTAGTGGGAGTTTCACTTTGCACTCAAATTGAACTGTTTTAATGGCCAGGTGAAAGTTTCACAGCTATCTTGCCTCTGCCTGACCTGGTATCTGAACAGGGCTTTTTTTTATGAAGGTAAAAGTAAAATATTGAGCTTGTAACACGCTTTGGATGCAGATATCAGGAGGTGGTAGTTAACCATTATGCTTACTATAGCAATAGTATACCTAATATATTTCTTATTGAACAGGAGTTAAATTTTGTAACTGCATTCCAGAAACTGCTTTCTTAAATTGTACGGCAATATCTGCAATATCTCCCAATGGTGACAAATTGCAGATGTCTTAATGGTTCTCTTATGGCTATGCACCTTGAAGATATTCAAAGCTCATTCCTTCTAGTAAATGCTGCCACGGTTTCTGTTTCAAAACCCTAGTGAATATTTTTTTGGGGAGAGGAGGAGCTGTATTTTGAAAAACAAATCTTAGTTCAAAAAGTTACAAATGCTGCATTTCAAGGGGATGAAACAATCCGTTGTGAACTAGGAAAGAACTCCTGGAGGTTTATGTATCTATGGAATAATGTTAGATAAATGTAAATGTGTTAACTGTGTGGTACCATTGCAAATGCTATTTTTGGCTGAAAAGGACCCGTGATTGCTTGTAAAAAAGGAGACATCAGACTAGTTCAGCTAGCCTTGGCTGGGCAGTTTGGAATGTGGTCTGTGTTTCTGGCACTCACACTTAAGGAAGATGTATAGGAAGACTAGTAAAAACCAGGAGAAGCTAAGGAAAGATTGCACAAACCTAAATAAAGGGCAAGATATAAAAAATTAATCTGGAGTGGGTGTCAGCATGCCAGTGCTTAAAATAAAAATTCATTTATGTTGTAATTCTTTCAAGTAACAAAGGTATACATCAAAAGAAAAGAAGAAGGGGGTGGTCAGTAAGAGAAACATGGTGTTCACATTAGGGAAAAGTCAGGATTATAGGATCTTTTCTGTTTCCCAGGAAGACACACGATTATAGTCCAAGATCATCTAGAAACTGTTTCCAGTTCAATTATAGACTACTACTATATTTGACTCTTTAACTTGCTGTATGCCACTTCACCATCTGTAAAGCAAGAAATGTTGGTGTGGTGGTGTTAGGCTGTGCCAGGAAGTGAATCTGGTGTATTCATCCTACCATGGTCCTGAATAGCAGACTATTTCTATCCCAGGAATTCTTTAACTTGTAGTTTTAAAGGTGTAATCAAATGTCTTTCTGTACTTGCTAAGCAGGAGTTATAGACTTGATGTAGAAACTGTTGAGTTAGATGTTTTGACCCATCTTATGTCAGAAGTTGGGCAAGAACAAGAACATTTAGAGATAAATAAACACACAGTAACTCCAAACCCTATAGCAAGGCCTTAGTACTACCTCCACTGCCTTCAAGCACAGTACTGTATGCAAAGGGGAGCAGCAACTGATCTACGGTGTATAGAAAGTATATTTCTTCTCTTCTGCTGCTGCTGCAAAGCTAGTGCTCCTATTATGTCAAGGTCCATTGCATTTACTGCAACTTTGATAGGCTTGACCTAAAAATACTGCTGTGAACGTATTATTTACAATGACACTGAGGAGTAATTTTCTAGAATATCTCTAGAGCCTGTGGGCATTGCACTGAGTACATACGTATTATATTAACAAAAACACATGAAAATGACCATGAGGCCTTTCTACAGTATTTCACAGCTATCGTTAACAAATTGGGATTGTTCTGTAGCTTTACAGCATAAGCAAAGATGTGTGTGAACCAGCATCTCTAGTGAGGTGTGGAATAATGGTGTTGTTTTGCCAGTGAACATTCTGTAAATTACTAGTCTGTAGAAGTTGGCTTTTAGTGTTACATAAAATTATATATCCATCCACTAAGACATTTTTCTATCTCTATATGAAAACAGTGTCATGAAAATTACTGGTAAAACTTAGACTAAGCATCACTAGAAGAGATCATTATTGTGGAGTCTGCTCTTCAGAAGCCAGTAAAAAACTGCAGTCCAGGTGAAAATATTTGTTTTATGTTTGTAGTGGGTGTCAACTGATTATCTGTGCCCAGGTCAATGCTGGCTGAGGTTTCTGCACCTTGTTCTAGGAGGGTTTGAGTTGTTACTGTTCAATATTACTGAATGTATGAAAGTTGATAGAAATCGGAGAAAATCATGTATTTTGGGGAAAAGTACTCTTTTAGAAAAGGGTGTAACTTTATCTTTTTCCTGCACTGGAATCTGTCCCTCCCAATGCTAATTGTTCAGACGTTGTCAGCATAGAAAACATATATAGAGAAACAACTCATGCTCCAGGATACTTGCTCTTTCCAGTGCTGCCAAATTCCAGAATCTTCTATTTTCATAAGCATTTTCTTTGTTAAAAATACGTAACACAATTATAACAAACATATGGCAGAAACAAGACCTGATTTTTAGGTTCCAATAAGAAACCTTGACAGAGACTGCAGCAAGAGCAGTTTAATTTGAAAGTTTTCCTTCTAGATAGAGTATATACCTTTAAGTCCTGTTTTTAATATGATCTTCATCTACAATACATAAGTTGGTAGTAATTCAAAATCACGTTTTTGTAGAAATGTGTAAACTTACTGGCTTACCTCTGAACAGCGTGACTGAGACATTATATATGTATGTATACATCCATAGCAACCCTTTGTTTTAATACTTTGCTGTCTCTGACCATACTGATAATATTCAGTGAGCAGTAGACCCTGTGGGTTCTTCTCTAGTAAATGTTACAATGAAAAATATAATCTTCCCAAACATCAATTTTAAATAATGTCCAAACAATTCCAGGAGTTAATTTGTTAGTATGATTATGTTTTTGAGGAACTGATTATTCTTTTTATTCCTGTAAACATCAGTCTCACATATGATTGAGGACTGATCTCTTTCATGACAGAAATACATTTTTATAATTTAAGTAGTTTGGTGACGCAAAGTTCTGTATCCTGTTCAGTTGCTACATTGTGACACATGGATAAATCAAGCAAATACTGTGCACAAGACAACTGTTTAACTGATGTGCTGAGTAAGCTTTGTAAATCATCAAACTTAAGTATTGTTAATGGACCCCACATTATGACAATAAGAATGATATGCAATTACCTAACTTTTGAAAACAATTCTTGCTTTGGAATATTTGAGTTGCATTAAGTCTAAAGGCTGAACTTACCTTGGGTAACTGTGATGTAAGAAAGTAGAGTGGTCCTTCTGTGTGTCTGACCAGGGTAACAAAGGGTTGTAAGGAAATAAGGACAAATTCTGAGCTTTATTTACACTTTTATTTTCTTATTACCGTTAGCAATACTGAGTGTGACATAGGTACCTAATGTTTACAGTGATTTTACAATTTAACTACTCTTTCATTATTATTTCTGTATATACATTTCTGTCATATTTCAGATTCCTAAAAAAGGTAAGTGCAACAATGTTTGCTGCCCAATAGTGTTTAAGTGCTGAAAATCAGTTTCACATAAAGTTAATATTTCATTTGATGTAACATTCTGTCTGTATCTTTGAACTCAGGCTCTCGTTTGTATTTGTCATGACAAGCATAGAAGGAACTTTTGAACTATTTCACAATGCCTAGTTAAAACATTTAAGTATTCTATCCGCTTGTGCTCAGAGACATCAGGAGTGGAAACATACAAAGCTCCCTGTATTGTTATTTATTTCCATGCACATACTGAATAACAGTTTTTATAGTTTCAATATTGAGGACAATATTCCAGCAAAAACAGGTTTTCCTTTCTAGTCAGCTAAGTTAAACTTAAAACAAACAAGCAAGCAAAAACTAGGTATCTCAACTACTTTTTCTTTTTACCAGAAAAATGTAGCCTATGAGTGTTTGCTTCTCACTACTGCTTTCAGAGCTGATGTTCCTCTCATCGGCAACTGCAAAATGTGGGGCCACAGTTGCATTCATTGTTCAGTGAGCTTGTCCACATAGTTAAACCCACCGACAGCAATGAATGTTGATTGTGACCTTTTTTTGTAAAGCTTGGCAGAGTGGGGGAGAAACATCATGTGGTGGTTAGGTTGCTATCTTCGATGTTAAGGCCTGAAAGCATGAAGTAAGGAGGAGGATGGTTAGCTGGAGGGTACAATCAACGGTCGATGGTTTTCACTTTAATTCCAAACTCACCGACAGCGTTGAATGTTCACTGAAGCAACCACTACAACAGAACTCCATTGAGTTGACAGCGTCCTCAAATGTCTGAAAGGAGGGTGAGGGGAAATCAAAATTCACACAATGATTTTAATTATTCAGATGATGCAACTTCACTCGTTTTTCTCTTACCGACACCAACAACCTTCTCTGTCCATCCTATTTCAGCCTCTGTGAAAGGAGCTGCCAGTTTGCCAAACTTCTTTCTATGAAAACAAAACATATTTCACTTATTCAGGTTTTAACGATATATGTTAGGATCCAGGCACAAGTGGATTAATGTTGTCTGTTACTGCACGAAGCCAAACTTCAGAGCAAACCAAGACACAAGATCCTATAAATAAGCAGAGCTGGCTAAGAGTTTTATGAATTCATTTTAAGAAGTTTTAATTTCTCAATGAATGTCTTAGACAGAAGGCCTTTTTTTCCTTACAAATGTATACCTGCAGAACTTGTTATGATAGTTTTCAGGAGGGAAAAAGGCAAATGAACATCAAGGCTTGATGGCCTTAATTTTCTTTACACACATTTTCTAGGTGGCAGCATGCTGTGTATATCCAGAACTTGATCTTTGCACAGTGAGGTGCTTATCCCTAAGTATTTCCACAGTAGTACAATAATTTTTTCCAATCTTCTGAGTTTTCAAACACTATTGTCCCAATTCTTAAAATAAATAAATAAAACATAGGGTTGCCCTTTTCACATTACAGGGGAAGGGTTTTGGAAGCTTGATTAGAAGGTAAAACATGGTAACAGGAATTTTACCTGATTTATAGCTGGGAGCAGAGTTCTGCAGAAAGTGGTCTCGCAGTTCAGCTGGTCAGACTTCTTTTTTGCTAGGTCCATTCTTAGCTTTCTGCACCGAAATTATGCAACTGATTCTTTGGTTTCTGTGAATGTTTTTTTTACCTTTGGTAAAAGATGTCTTGTACACTCTCATCCATTTCTGGCTGTTTTCAAAATCTTTATAAACGCTGAGTATTTTATGATTTTGCTTATACTTGCATAAAGAAAACCAGCACCAAAAGATTCCAAGTCACAAGTGTGCTGTTTTGTAAACCAACCATGATGAGGACTGTCCTAGCTCTTTCTGTCAGCCAGTTGCTCTGCATCTAGAGGGTTTTATTACATCATTTAACTCAACTGAATTTTCTGTCTAATACCTCTAAAGGACAGAATCATTAATATATCCTGTTGGAGAACTAGACAAGACAGGAATCAACTGATTTTCTCCTTTATGGTAGTTTAGATGTGTTTTGCTTATGAAGGCCACTGTGATCATGACTATACCTGAATTCAAACCAAACCCTTTGTGGTTATGGTGGTATGGGTTTGTTTTTTTGTTTTGGTTGGTTTGTTTGGGTTTGGTTTTTTTTCCTTTTCTCTGATACAGCACCATCTCTGAAGTTTGATTCATTTTATTTAGTTAGTTAATTAGTTTTACCGTTCATTTATATTTACTGGCTTTTTCACAGTTTAATTCCATGGATGTTAAGAAAGGAGTTTCTTACACCAGCAAGAGTGATGAGAGAATAAAGCTCTCCAACTCAGCAGTCTTTTGTACATCTGTTCACCTAGTTTCAGACGAATGAATAGACTTTATGGTTTAGGGTCACTCCTATTTAACATTTGCCCTATTGTAAGCTTTCTTTTTGTATGCCATTTCTTTCAGTACTCATTCCTATGTTCTTCTACCTTGCTTTCACCTGTCACTTCATATTTCAGTATGGGGTCTTGCCTGGCTAATACCTGGCAACTAGAATGGGGAGTAGGGGAAGGAGAGTAGTGATGTAGAACTTGAGGCAGGATGGATTGCTTCTTAGTGAATAACTTTCACAGGTTGTTACTATTCCCTCCCCACTCCTCTATAATGGAAAAACCTCAGTATTTCCTTAGTTATCTAGCCTCTCTTGAAACAGGATGGAACTTATAAGTGCAAAAACACAAAAGGTATTCCTGAGCTCCAGCCTTCAGCCTGATTCCTGATGTGTGCAGGTTATGTAGGGTAAAAATGCTTTCATCTTCTCTCATCTGGTTTTCATACATATTTTTTTAATCCCTTACTGGGCTTAGCTAGCTGTTACAAATGCCAGCTTTATTTTAAATTTCACTTCAGATCTGCAGGCCTATGTGAACATTCAGATTGGATGTATGGGTTGTTTTTTGTTTTTTATTTAAGGTTAGTAGGTCATAAATAAACCAAAGCACTTTCCTTGCTATGAGCAATAGGGTCATGGTGTGCATGAAATATCGCTTTAAAAAAATTGGAACCTAACATGAATTGACAGAGGTACATGAGGAAGTAGTTCATTGTGTCGTTGTAAAGGCCATAGGGATTTGGATTGCTAGAGCTGCCTGTCTTTGGAATAGATTAGATATCTTGTCTGATGACCTGTACTTAATTTAAGTGACTGCCTTTGCCAGTCCTTCCAGAGGGCAACTGTGTGAAGTAGAGCATCTCATCTTCAGTCTTCAGTTCTCCTCCTCCTTTTGATGGCCTGACCTAAATTGAAGATATGGGTGTTGTGCTGCACAGACAATTACTTCAATTGGCTAGCTTTTCCATTTTGACCTTGATATCTTGAATCAGAAGTCCAATGTTCTACTTCATTGTTCTGGTTAATACTGACAACTGTCATACAGTACACATGTTTAACAGCTGCTTTATGTAAAACGATAATCCAAGAGTGGTTCCTGGAACTATGAAGGGGTACTGTGCCCTGCTTATCACCCTACCTCTTCCTCTCTTCATTACTTCTCCCTGTGCCACATAAATGCTTGATGAAATATAAATGACAGGTGTCAGACAGGTCTGGCTCACAGGCTACTTCAAACAGCTGTTTTTAGTACTTTTAACAATATTACTCTTTATAAAGATGTGAGATTGCTTAGGAACAAAGACTTAGGTGAATACACAGATCTCAGGCTGGGGGAGTTACTTATGATTTTAGATAGTTTCCCTCATGATGCATTAAAACATTCTATTCAGTTTGCACACTGATTAGAACAATATATTAACATGTTTATACGGTTTTACATAAATACAGATAGTCTGTATTTATAGGCTTTCAGCATCTTTTGTTCTTTTGATATTGAATTGTTTCTAGGTGGTGGAATTAAGGCTTTTTAAAGGCAAATATTCATTTGTATAACAGCCAACAGAACAATAGTATTAATACTTGTATTGCAAAGTTATCTCATGGATACAGTTGTTGGCTGCTTCCAGCTCCTACTTGCCCTCTCCCACAGTCTGTCAACAGGCTTCCAGTTATACATGTGGGGACAGGAAGAAATGCAGTGCATGGATGTATTTTTAATTGTGTTGCAAAAATGAATTCCAGTGTCAGCATCTAAAAATGGTTCTAACACACTTGGGATCAGATTCTCAGCTAGTGTAAACTGGCACTGCTCCATTGACGTCAGTGGCATCTGCCTTTACACCAGCTGGCACCTGGCTGCTCATCTGGAAAAAAAAAAGTAGAGTGATCAGTTATGGGTTCTTATCACCTTTTCTATTTTGTGTTGTGTTCATCTTTTTTATTAAACATTTCTCAAGTGACAAATTTCCATGTTGTATTGACATTTCACCTGCAATAAATTAGCAGTAATACTAAATCTCAGTAAGTATTGACACTGCTGTTCTTCCACCAAAAGGAATTAAATCCAGCTGACTGTAGTTATTAGGGATTCAATTTATTCTTGGATGACTTTGAGTTATATGCTGGAAGTAAAAATTCCTGTGCAGCTATCAAGAGGAAGTAATTTTTCTGACAATGAGACGTGTTAATTTTTTTGTGGTCTTAAAAACGGCAAGAACAGAATCAAATAACCTTTACTGTAATCCAAGACTACTGTATTCTGCAAACACTAACTGCAGTTATTTCCACAGTGTGCTGGAGTATAGCATTGGCTCCTAATTACTAATGCAGTAATTCTAAGGCCAATGTTTTACAAGAAATCCAACTAGACAATCACAATGTTTTCATGTTAACTTCAACCTATGGAAATATCACTGTAAACCTCTGCTGGAAAAAAAATGATGTTTTAGGGAGTATTTCACCATTTACTGGAGTACGGCCATCTCTGAAGAAAAGTAGCAGCTGCATAACATCTTGAAGCAATAGTGCATGCCAGCCTGAGACAGGAGGAAAAACTGCGATTGCCTTGTTTAAATTCTGCGTTCTACAAGACTGCTTTTTTGTACACGATGGCATTAAGAAATCTAAAGTTATACAGAATCATCCTAGTTCTTGCTCATGAAATAAGGCAGGGGGGTGACATGAGGGGGTGGAATATGTTGGCACACCATAGAACAGTTTTTTAGGTGAAATAATGAACACAGGACTGTTTTAAAGTTAATCGAATCTTGTTTGACACAGCCATGGCACAGCAATCTGCAGTTTATTGAGTCCTATCAGAGTTCTGCTGGCCCAGAAACCAGTACATCTCCAAGTATGCTAGTTTCTGTGTTTGTAGCTTTTGACTAAGTTTTTTAGTAAGTCTGCTGTCCAAAAATTTACTGTGCTCTTGAAATTAAACGCATCAGATAATATTACATGTTTACAACAGAGGCTATGAGGTGGGATGCTGATTAGCCAAGCTAATTTAGGAACAGAACAAATGTGAGAAGCAATGATATTAGTTCAATCAAATATTTGATTGCACTTCCAGAAATAATTTAATTGCAGAGTTCAAAACTATGCTTTGCCCATTAGAGTTTTACTTGATTAGTATTTTGCTACGTTTTGATATTAAAGGCACTTCCGAAACCAAATTTAATGTAAAAATATCCAAGGCAATACTGGCTTTTTGCTTACTCTTTAGGCTTTTGTACCTCAATCGATATAAATTGCTACTTTTATTTAACAAATCATAGTTGCATTCATGTGTTCTAAACATACTTTTATATCTGACCTATTGAGCTTAACTCTGCATTTTATTACTTCATGTTGTTAGTCCTGTTTGAAATTGTAAGAGCTTTTCAAACATACAGGATTGCAGCACTGGACCTGTAAGCTTTGCTTTTTATTTAAAGCCAAGAAATTGGTGAATAAATTCTAATACTGCCTGCAGTCTCCCAGCCTTTTGGATGACAATTCTCCACTCCTTGTAACTGGAACACATTACTATTTATGGAAGATATGCACATATTTCAGTGTCCATAAATCATATGCAAACATCTGTTCTTTAGATCGCTAGATGGAGTATGGTAAGTGCTTTTTACATTAATATCCATGAAGTAATGCTCACCTACTGACATTATGCTTAAACTTTAATGTTTTAGCAAACATTTCAGTAATTTAACTTTTCAGTCAGTCTAAGTCAAACTAGAAGAAATTGCAAACACACTCTGGCATGGAGTTCTCTGTGGCCTGTACCCAAAAAATATCAAGTGGAAGTTGTATGACAGAGTGGCGTAAATATTAAGAGCAACATGATCAATTCTGCTAAAACAGAAGAGGTTCTGTTAGTAATTCTCTGTACTTATTACTACCTTTTAGGGTATTTCTTACCTTCCCTCTTCCTGTGATATCCTTGAATGGGCATCTTTTACTTACTCGACGAATCTGGATTGTGCGTAGCGGTCTACATTTTTATTTTAGTGTTACGATCTATTTCCCATGTGATCCCACAGGCAAGATTCTAAAGCCCAGTAACTGCAAAGCTGTGCTTAGAAAACATGGTACATGTGGAAACCAAGACTTGCGTGCAAGTTAATGTAAGATATGGGAAAGACAATATTGTATGATGGGTGGGTGCTGGATGAGAAGGCAGAGGATAAGAGTTCTGTTATTTTATCTTCAATCTCAGTGTTTGTATTACATAAAGTGTTCTCAGCTATAAAAAGGAGAATCTTCAACATGTTTCCTGCTTCATGTTTGTTAAGCATTTATTTGGTTGTCACGTACCAAGACTGGATTCATTGGGGTTTTTTCAACATTTTTTTCTTTGTATTTATTCTATGGGAATAGAGACTTGATATTATGAGGTTAGATTTATAAATGTTAGCATAACAACTGAGTCTTTATGGAGTGAAAGTATCTATGAAAATGGGGATTAAAAATATTCTGTATTTCTACGTTATTGTATCCTGCTGCAGTCAAGTGTTAGACAACAAAATGCAGTTCTTTACCTGCAGAAAATGGGCTGACTACTTGTACCTTTTCTACTAATCCTTTTTGGTAAAGAAAACAAACAAACAAACAAAAACCCCCAAACAAACAAAAAAAACCAAACAGAAAAAGAACACCAAAAAAACCCAAACTGCCTCAGCTTGAATAGAGATCCCTATCTTAGGATTTCTGGAGTATTTCAGTACAATGTGTATGTTGTCTTATATGTTCTTCACAGTGACCATATGAAATACGTGTATTCAGAAAAACATGCTTGGGGGCTTCTAACACATATTAATTTGTGCTTTGAGTTTCTAAAATTAGGTTTTGGAGGTTACCTGAGAAGGTGCTGCTTGAGCGCAAGATACCGTAGGGATTCTGTATGTGTCTGCATATCACTGCTGGAGCAGAGTGTGGTAGCAACTGGCTTCAATATCCCACCCCCCTCTTCTTCATGAGTCACCATAGGAACGGACTGCAAGAATTGCCAAATTCAAATAATTATGGTCCTGCAGCACAAAGTTTCTTTTGATCAAGAGCAAGTCATTTGAACTCTAATGTTTAGTGGGTAATACTTACAGCCTCATAAAAGTGTAGTGATGGCTGATATCTCATAGTGCTTTGAACATGTGAAGTGCTATATAAACAATATAGGGCTATTGCACACAACTCAAGCTATTAGCATTTGAGGCACACTGCCCCAGGCCCTTAGAGGGGAAATCACATCCTCACTGGGAAAGAGGCACCTTTTTGAGTTCTGTCTGCTTCCAGATTTAGTATCAGGAGCTTTCTAGGTAGTATGTTTTTTCAAATACTGTGCTTATTACACAGTAACAGATACTAAATGAAGGTAGGCAGCATTCAGTTAGAACTGCATTTCTGAAAATGCAAGGATGGTAAATCATTGATTGTTTGCATTTGCTCTAATTGTTTTTGTTTCCTTTGCTCTAATTGTATTTTGACATTCTTATATTTTTCATTTGTGAAATTTCTGCATGCAAATTTCCTTGTTGCTAACATACCCAGTATTTTTCATGTGTAACTTGAAACAGATGAGAGATTATGCCTCCTCTTTGTTCCTAAAAATATCACCATACTTTACAGAAGTTAAACCACAAATGCAATTTGAGAATGCTGAACTGTCCATGGGCGTCTGTGTATAAATGTTGGTGAAATCTTAAGATGTATTAATACAAATTGAGAAACTAGTAGATGGGTACTTTCTAAATGGCTGACCTAACATTTATTAGATCTGAATGTACTACTCAAATGGGGGAAGAAGTTTTCATAAGATTGGTGGAATTGCCTGATTTGCTTTGTTTTGACTCTCCATCACATGTTCTATGTGCTCTGATAAACAAAGGCTACTGCTCAGGACGCATCTTGCAATCACTGCAACGTGCAGTCTGGGGTAGTAGAAAAGCTTATGGATATCTTCACGGAGAAGAGGAAATTCATTGAAATCTTTTTATGCCAGTCATTGCTCCAGTTGAAAAACAAGACTGATTTTGGTTCAGTGTTGGCAAAACATTCTTTTTTTTTTTGCTGGTGTAACTTATTTTCAATAGCAGAGACAATTCTAAAGAATTGCAGTTTTCTGCTTGCGTGGGTTTTTTTTCTTTAGTGTCCTGAGCTAAGCTTTTAGACATGTTAAATGATGTAAACAAGTTTTTCATTTTGTTACTGTTATCTAGGAACAGCCATTCAAAACAAATACTCTATTGACTCAACCCTACAAAGCTCTGAAGAGAGAATAAGCTCAGACTTTGAAGGACTGGGCACACAGTTTAAATATTTAGCATAGCAAACCCCATTGCAGTACAACTGCTTGTACTGGATCCAATGTTTTACAGCATAAATGTGAAGCATAATCCCGTATATTCAGGGAGAAAATGCCTAGTTCTTTTACTAATTTCTGTTGTGGTCTTTTTTTCTTTATAAAGACCAACATGAACTCGTTATTTTCTGCCCTGGCAAAGTTATTTTTAAGTAATATATATTAATCTAAAGAAAAATAGCCTGCAATAGATAGATACAAGATTGTAGGAACTGTTATAAAAGCCTTATAACCTTATATTTATTCCTCAGAAATGGTGCACTCTTAATGTTTTTAATCTGCCTCTATTTTTTGTGGTGCTCTCAACGTCCTCTTCCTTGTCCCTGTTGAGCTCAGCTTCCCTTTGAAAAGCGTTTTGTGCTCCAGTGACCACTTTAAGCTTTCTATTGACAAAATTAAGCTGGATTCCTTATTTATTTTTCCAGCAGAAAGTGTGAGTTGAAAGTGGTCATTGGCCCAAAAACCTATGGTGAGAGCAAAGGTGATTTTATTGGGAAGGGGGTGTGATGTTTGGCCTCCTTTTCTCTGTTCTTCAATCCCTTTCTCTTGTTAACTTATAAACATCTTGCTTCCTACAGGGTATCTGGAAAGTGGAGTTCCTACATCCCTCTCTGAAGTTTCCCTTTTCCAGCCCCACAGCAGCAGGGATTCCCTTTTAACAGCAATCTGTTGCAGTAAGGAAGAGTAGGCCAAGAAGTAATGTTTGGGACCTCTACTGAATCTGGTTTATGATTTCGTATTGTGAGTCCCAAAGCTGTGGGAAGACTAACCGAGACATTGGCAATAAAGTAAATGAATGAATGCAATGAGGGAAAGCACGTAGAGCAAAAGTGGTGATTATTAAACCATTCTCTTTGCTTCATGTATGTTTATGTGTGTTTTAAAAATACATATAAACACGCATGCAGATATAATTTAATATGATGGAAAACAGAGAAATATCTTTGACTTGCAGATTTAAAGGGCTCAGATTTGTACATCTGTGACATCCAAAAGGCTTAAACAAAATAAAGAAGACACCACTGGGTCTTGCCTTTCTGCAGTAGCACCTAATACATTTAAATACCCAGCCTGCAATGAATTCATATTTTTGGAGTAAGTGGATGGCATTTTATGTAGTATGTACCTTCTCTAAGAATCTCTAGAGATCTGCTATTACCATCTCAGTAACCACTCCTAATCAACAAATTGTGATGTGAACAGTCATGGCTGTCTGGTTATATTGAGAAGTTTTGTTTTTGCATTGGTGTCTTCTTGGATTTAGAGACCCTTTCTTTAGGGAATCCACAGATTTTTCTTGCTCAAGGTAAGCAGGCAGCTTGAGGCTCTCATTAAAATTTCTGTGCTGCTTAAAGGTGTTCTGCTTGCACTTTTCTTCAGAAAAATCTGGATGAAATTCCATTTGGTGGGAAGGTTCCATTGCTTAAGTCCTGTGGTAACTCTACTCCGAACACCTAATGTGGAGACATTATGCTGGCTTTTAGCAGATAGGGTGAATTTCATTCTTAGTGAATATGACCCAGGTGCTAAAAAGCTATAGCTGAAAGTGCTAGGTTAAAAGCACAAGTCAGCTAGGTACATAAATATTACATGGCTGTATCTTTAATGGGTTCCTGTCATAGACTTGCTTTGTTTAAAGATTTCCATAACCCTGCTGATTTATTGCATCTTTTCTAGAAGTATGCTGTTAGCAGGAAACTCAGTTGAAGCACTTTCAATCATGTTGGAGGATCATTATACTTTCACTTGAATAACTAATTAGTTGCAAGAAATTAACCACTGCTGTTTAGCACAAGAACACTTCCAAGAAGGGCTTTCATTTTTGTTGTGGAAAATAACCTCAGGCACTTGAGGAGGTAGGCAGAAGGGAGAAATAATGATCCCTCTGTCTTTTAATATAATTTTTGTTTTCAATTCAACCTGGTAACTAGCAGGCAGCATAGTTGTCTGAATAGGGCACTGCACTTGGACTTGGGACATATATGTTCTAATCTTGCTGGTCCCACGGTTTAAGGTTCCAAATGCTGTCCCTTAAGGTTGTGGGAGACAGAATGAGACTGAGGAAGAAATAAATTCATGGCATTGGAAGGAAGGAATAATATACTATGACCAAAGAAAGGATTTAACCAGTCTGTTCATGTCTCTGGAACTTACTTTTCTTGTTGTGAAATGTGGATCATGCTTAATTAGTATACAAGGGTCTGGTCTGAGTGTCTTGCGTAAGAGCTCATTATTACTGTCATATGCTGTTCACAACACTGCTAATAAAATGTGAGACACAATGAAGTGAGGAAGGAGAATAAAGGGGAACTAAAATACTTAGTATTTTGCTCCACCTTTCCTAGGGCAAAAACTGGAAGGAAATTGAAAAACAATTGTTTGAGATCTGGTTTCTTTCCTAATATATAAAATCCATTTAATAAGGCAATAAGAGTGACAAATCCTGGTCACTTTTTTCTCTGGAACTGCAATTTTACCCCGCTATTGGAAAAATATACATATAAAATATACTTTCAAATTATGAAGTAACATCATGCGCACATAAATCAGTTGTCACCTTTCAGTCTTCTCTGTTGCAGAAGCAGTGAGTTCAAGTATTTGGACAAAAAGGAGTAATGTTCAGTAACATGAGAGCAAAAGGGAGAGAAAGCTTATTGATATTTCTTGCTCTGCCCTGCCTTTTCTCTGCCCACACTTGAAAGATTAGAAAGTTAAGTCTTCAATATGTGTATCTGAGATTTGCTAATACAGAAATGCTGGGGATTATTCAGTGCAAAAAGGGAGTGGGCTACTGTAGTCATGACAAACTCCTCCTGAATATAAAAAGTAAGGGTAGCACTGCCTCAGTAGTTATAGTATAGTAGTTATAGGATAACACTTTTTCCCCTCTCTTCTGTTCTTTGCCTTCTTTCCAATGCTTACATTCAAGCACCTATTTTTGGATACCTGAAGGTTAGGATCAGAATCATTCAGCTGTTTATGATTATACTGGGTTATCTGCATAATATAAGCATCTTCTGAAAATGTTTACATAAACCCAGTACTTGGTGGATGTGGGTTGTCCATCTGTGTGTGTGTCCCCCCCTTTTTTTTCCCCTACATTTAAGGTTTTTATTGGTATATGTGAATACAAGAGAGAGGAAGGTCACATTTGACCTTTTTTTTTTTTTTTGGGGGGGGAGGAGAGAGGGGGAAAAGGTTTGCATTTGTGTGTGCCAGGAAATCTAATTTCATGTGGAAGAGAGCAGCAGAGCTGCCCTCTAGAAAGAGAACATGAGCAATGCCATAAGATCTTCGAACAAAGATTGTTGAGCTATAGGGCAAGCAACTTCAGACTGAGCATGCTGCCACTAAAAGAAATGGTTGCAAACATAGGCAGCCAAGAGCATGTGTGCATTTGTGTGTGTGTTTACACATGTGCAAGTCACTCTGCTTCAGGATAGCTGTGCGTAAGAGCTGATCAGGAAACATAAAGTGAGAAGGCCTTAGTTCAAATTCTTTACTATTTTCTAGGAAACTATATACCAGTTTTTTTAAACTAGTATGTTACCCTGAAACTGCATGCAGGGATCTTCAAGAGGACCCAGGAATTTTGAAAGATCCCCTCCCTTGACAATTAGTGGCATTTCTGCTAAAAATTCCCATGGTTTTTGTCCATCACTGAAAAGTGCAATCTGAGTGCAAGAGTATCATAGAAATGCACTAAATTCAGTGCAGTGTATCTTTGAAGACTATGCAGTAGCCTAAGATTCTTTTAGTTTTAGTATCTGTGGCTTATCCAAACTATATAGACACTCACACTTTGTAGTAATTACAGTTGAATAACATAACTGAATATAAAACCATTAACAGACTGAATATAACATTAACAGGCATCCAAGTTATAGGCTGTTGACAGATGTCTCAATTTTCCATTCCCTTTTTTTGAACATGTTCTCTGGGTTGCCCTTGTTACCTAATTTTCTTTTACTTGCTCTTCCATTTTGATCTGTAACTGTTCAATGAGCTTAATGTGTCTTCAGATAACAGGTGTTAACTCTTGAGAGTAGCTTCAAACTTCATTTTGGAGTTCTGCCTGCAGTTCAGATTGTGATCATCTGAGTTCTTACTCAGATCTAAATCTTGAAATCCCTTCCTACTTGGACACTTTCATTTGTGTCGCACCAAATATTGACTTGCTAATACTCAGGTACCAGCCGCCCCTTTGCCGTGGAAAATATATGGTCCTTCATGGTCTTGTATAATCAAAAGAAGTGGAAAATATGTAGTCTAAAGAAACATAAATACCTGGAGTGAAAAAAATGTAAGACTCTTCTTTGGAAACAAGCAAAACACCTTTGCAATACAATTAAAACAAATAGGCAACAATGTCTGCCTTGTATTTATACTTCAGTTATTGAATGAAAACACAAAATGCAAAGGCAGATCATGAATGAAGCAACAGCAGAATAAACCTAGACCTCCTTACTGAAAAAATGGGTCTACACAGACTGAGTACGTTAAGCCAAGGCACTGAGGGAGAGGCAGAGAAATGTCACTTTAAGGATCACTTTTCGGGAAAAAGCACACAACTATGATCCATTTTTTCCATCAGGGAACTTCTATTTATTAGTTGTGTGTAAATGTAGCTAACTTTCTATTTCAGTAGCTGTGCACACATGTAGTTGAAAAGACCAAATAAATGGGAAAGTGGGTTGGGTTGGTCACGCATTTGAGAATCCTTGCTTTGATTGAGCCTATGCTGGGTAAATCAAATGTGAAGAGATTAGCTCCTGAGGCATGTTCCAGGTGATTTCAGACAAATGGATAGTTTAACTGTGCAAATTGGAAAAGAAAAAACAGTACAAATTGGAGAGAGTGTGCTTGCTTGCCTCATATACTCCAACCTTTTTCCTCTTTTTCCTCTTTTCTCTCCCTTTTACTTGTCTACTGAGGACATAAACCAGCCTTATTTGTCTTCCTTTTTGCTTTCCCAAGGTGCAAGTCTGTAAACATGGTTTTATGCTGATGAGTAAATATGATTCTTGAAAACTTTACAGTGCATGAGCAGTCAAAGTTTGTGCATCTCATTGATTCCATTTTGGTATTCAGCAGCTAAACATGGCTGCTATTCTCAAACCGTCAGCAGTTTTCCCTACAGCGCTAGAAGGTAGTTGATGAACTGGAGTTTCTATAGTTCAAAATTCCTTAAGTGTAATGAATGAGTGTAAATTCACTATTTTTCTAATTACACTGACTCATTGGAATTTTACAGCTCTGAGTGGAAATAAGGATAGTTTTATTGTTAAAAAAATCTGTACTTCACAGATTATACAATGTCTTGTGAAAATTAACAGTCCTTCTGCAGACTTCTTTGTGCCTGACATGTTTGATATTTATTATAGATATTTGTCAGAGATGCAGAGTCAGAAGCTGAATGATGAACAGGGTCTGTATTCTCTTGACTTTGGCATTCGGCCCAGGGTGGTTTTTTTATCACTGCTTTTTTTTTAATTTATTTTTATTTCTTTAAAAGAAAACAGAAAAAAAGGTGTGGGGGGAGGGATTAATGTAGTGCTGCCGCTTAGGACCTACTCGTTCTCATTCTTATGCTTTCTGTAGCACTAGTATCAGCCATTCAATCAGCGCCTTTGAAAAGCATCTACCAGGCTGCCAGATTCCTGATGCAGAGAAGCTAGATGGTGCCAGAAATCAGTCATTCTGTGCTAAATATTGCTGCTGGCTCTACTCCCTGTCTCTCAGAGTCTGTAGAAGTCTAATCTTCTGTTCTTCAGAGAAAAGATGGCAGGATTTAAAAACACCATCTGAAGCTGCTGTTATGTAACAAATGTCTTGCTATCCTGCATAGTTAAGGAGTTAAACTGGTCTCTAGTCTCAAGCGGTAGCAAGGCCCTATTTTGTTTCCTTTTGGTGTCTTATATTACACGGACTACTTTGATGCGCAGCTACTGTGTATTTGTCATTGAGTTCTTTGCTTGCCAAGACTTCAGTTTAGTCGATTTAGAAATTCTTCTATTTTAAACAAAGTGCTTTGCTGCCAATCAGTCTAAACATCAATATTAAACTGCCTTGGACGTGCACAGAAGGCCAGCCAGGAAAATACTGATAAAGCAGTTGAGCTACCTCCAGCTTTCACCACCCACATGATGCCTGTACAGAATTGGCACACTGAAAATTAAAAAGGTACAATGTTAAAACTAAACTTGGAAAAGATAATGCTGAAGCTAATGTGCAAACAAAGCCTTTCAGAATTGAAATGCGTCTGCATGGTGTTTCCAGTTTTTATAGAATCCAGGGACCTTCCCAGAAATATCAAGAGCCATTTGATTGTATAAGAAAGAATAGAATGAATTTTACAATTGCCCTTTCAATATGCAAATAATTTTTAGTATGCATTTAAACTAATCATTACAAAATTAGCCTAGTGTAAATGAGATCAAGCTGCATCGTTTTGCTTAAATGTGTTGCACAGCTGGCTTAGGTGCTTAAGTAGCACACAGTACCTACATTAAAAATGTGAATCTTCAAAAGATTTTATTCAGTGCTTATCTCACTGTGGAAGTGCCCAAAGCCCCCAGCAACCAAATGCTTAGGCCAAACTGGCCTTATTTCAGCATGTCTTGCACAACAGGCTGAAGAAGCATGTGGTTCCCTTCCCCTGTGCTTTCTGCTTCTATGAGCAGCCATTGGAGCAAATCCTAAAGACAAGGGAAGTTGGTATCTCAATTAACAAGCCGTGGCTGAGCATATTCTCTATTGCCATTTGAATATTTAATGCTCTTTGCAAATTGTGAAAGCTTATTGAGGAGACCTTTGAGAACATCTCTCAATTAGGATATCTGGCCACAAGTAGGGAGGAGGGTTGTATTCAAAATTCCATTGGTAAAATTGGAATTTGAATGCAGGTTTTCCATACCATACCAGGTGGTAAGCTATTCCATGAGAGGGAGGCAGTAAAAATGCATGTGACTTTGTCAGTCGGGATAGGAGCATTTTCACTGCCAAGAGACAGTTCTTGGTCATATTGCTGTGCCGGCAGCAACATTAAGTCCAAAGTTTCAAGTATGCTGTTCCAGGCCTGTGACTCTAACTATTCCCCCACCTGATTGAGGAGCATTCTTTTTAACCTTTGAACTTCTGAGAGTCCTTTTAGGTCCATAGTTTTTTAAGCAATATATATGTAAGAATATATCACATAGCTGCCTAGATATAAATCTTTGGATATTTTGGGTATAGACCTTTGGAAGGTAAATTCAACATTTATTATTTCTGTGACTTTGGTCCTTTGGTTACCTTAATCTATCTTTAGGGCTTCTCCTTATTTTCCACCCTCCCCCTCATTAGGAAATGGATGTCATGCTTGTGGGTTTTGGTTGACTCCTCTTATTTTTAACTAAAAGGCTGATAATATTGTTTGCTGTATGTTCTGCTTTCTTCCTAAGCCTAATGATATTGCTCCTTCTACTGAAGTGACAGCTCCTGCGAGATATGTAACAGCACAGCCAGGAAATCTTTAAGCAGGATATGTCTTCTCCAGCTTGATAACTCTCCAGGAAGAGGTTTAGCAGGTAAGACAGAGACACAAAGTCTGTTTCCATTATCAAAAGGTTTAGCTTCAGCTGCTAATTCTGGAAATCTAGCGTATGAACCCAGTACTTGTCCATGTGACTTTGATAACTGAAAATGTTACCATATGAATTTCAGGGTCTGAGAAAGATTTTTAGAATGCAAATTAACTTTTAGATAAGCCACACTGAAAGTAAACCTGAGAAGACAAAAGAAAATAGTATTCATTATGTACTAAATTGTAGCGTTTATTTCTATTTATTACTCTGCCAGCAAGTAGTTGAATGGCCTAGATGAAAACAGAAGTCTTGTATGTTACAAGTTCTTTTCTGAAGTTAAAATGATGGGAAACAGCTCTGAGAGATTTCTTGTTTTAAAATGTTAACGTGGAGAATTATAAGTGCGAGCAATGTGTCACCTTCATGGCAGTTTCTTCTCTGTGTTTAAAAGAAAAAAAGGTTTGATAACCTTAATTTTGATAATGTTATGATTGACCTTCTCTGTATGGGAGTCTTAAGCCTTGCTTATCTACAAAGTCGAACTTAAAATGTGCTAGGCAGTTTTTTCTGCTCTGAGTATGCCAACTAGAGTCTGTCTTAAAAAGTGTGTGTGGGGGGTTCCTTTTCAGGTGGGAACTTTTTAAGAAGGGATTTTCCTTTTAATTGACTTTGGAGGTAGTTAACTGTGTTTTGAGCTTCCTTATCCCTGTTCACCTGCTTAAGTATCTTGTTAGGCTGCCTTAGTAACTTTTTGCTGATATTGTTTTTTGCTTATTATTCAGAAGATCAGGTAACTGAAAATAATCTAGTTCTCTCTAATTGCCTTTGGGGATACTTGGAAAAATTAATTGTAAAAATGTACTGTAGTATGAATCTTGCCTTGCATTTGATTTTTCAGTGGTTAATTTGAGAAAATGAAGGAGAACAAATGTTGCTTATGTAAAATGAATGCAGAAGCGTGGAAAACATGCCTATTCTTGTAAGAGGTGTGGTGTGCAATAGCTTATGATGAGGTGGAGTTGAAAAGCTGTTATGACTAAGATGGATGCTGCCTAATACAGATCTGGTAGCGCTACTGTTTCTGATTGTCTTTCTTCCCTTTACCTTCCCCGTTTCTTCTTCTACCACTTGCAGTACTGTCCTACATCTTCACTTCATAGGGGAAGAATAGTTTATTGGAGAATACTAGTTGGCAACAGAAGCATGCTTCCAGCTGGACTTTAATGACAGAACACAAAAATATGTTGCAGAAATACACTGCAAGAAGGAAAAAAGGGTAATAATAACCTTAGGAGCTATCCTTCTGTTGTGAGCTCTGGCAATGTAGATTGCATCACAAGGAGTTATGTGTCTGTGACTTTGGACAAGTTGGTAATTATAAACTGAAGATAACGCAGTGCGCTGCTTATATAATCTGTTGTTAAACTTGACATGGATATTCACTTGAGGTGTAATTCTGTTTAGCTTTCCTTTTCATCAGACTGCATTCACATTTTTTCCTGGTTTTCTTAAGTTTTTGGGGGAAAGAATTAGAAGGCTTGTCCTAGGTCAGGCAATAGAGGTGTTTTGCTCAGGACCAGTATGCAGGTATAGATGTTTTTATGCGTTTGGGGTGTTTGGGTCAGTTTTGGTTTCTTTCCTCCTGAAGTGTGACTTTCAGTATTTCTTTCAAATAATAATGAAAATAAGTAATGTTTTATCTGCCAGGTACATGATTAAAAATGTGCAATTAATTTAATTAAAAATTTTGCATCATGAAAAGAGGTGTCTGGATGAGCTCAGCAAAATAGGTCACAAGTTATGTTAATTCATGTTAACTCCAGAGAGTGTCTATGGCAGATTTTTTGATTATAAAAGTAATAATTAAACTGATATGGAAACTCTCTGCTCTCTGCTGTGGTAGCTTAAATTTTACCCTTTTTTTTTAATTTTCATATCATTAAATTTACAATAATATTAAAAAAGTTACCTATGAACAGTATCCCTGCTACAAGTTTATAGTCCTTTGCATGGGTGATGATAAGCAGTGAAAAGCCCAGCATGGACACATAGCTTCTATGTTATTGTTCCCTTCAGTCCCATCCCATCTCTTGTCTCTGAATATTGGTGCTTGCTACTTGACTATATAAAGAAATTATTAACTATACATGGCTGGATTTTTGAATATACAAATTGGGTATTATAGGTGGTTGTGCTACCCCTGCACACGATTTGAAAAATGGAACAAGGTGAGGAATTAATTTAGGGAAAACAGACAAACAGGTCTGAAATACTTAAAACAAATGAACACAGAGGTATTTTATGAGGAAATTAAAAATTTGGTCATCAAACGTGACTAAATGTAAGCAGATTTGAATAAAAGGGAATGTATTCTAGTGTTTCCCCAGTAAGCTCTTTCATCTTACACCTGAAACACAAATTACAGCCAGGTAGTGTTCAAGCATGAATTCAATATTTCACATAAATCCACATCTTTTCAAGCAGGTGTCTGAAAAGAGTACTTAGTATTTTTACCCTTAAAGACCAGAGATCAAAAACTTTATTGAACCATCTAAAGGAGGCAACCTCTATGTGGAATATCACAAGTTCTTAAGTCCTCAAATCTAGTTTCTTCTAATAACTATTTGGGGGTAAGGATGTTGTCGTATTCACTTATAAATATTGAGTTATTCCAGGGTCAGGTACTTTGCTCTCAATCAAGACAAATGGGAATTTGTGTGCTGGCTTGTAGAGTTGAATTTAGGCAAGGCGAAGTACTTCAGTTCCAGGACGATTTTTCAGATCAAATTGTCAGAACAAGCCATCAGTACTTGGAATTAATCCAGTCCAGGCTGGCTGCATGAACTTCTGAAGAACCTTTGAGGCAGTTCTAGTGGATGACAATTTAAAAGAACTAAATATTACTAAGGTACTAATGAATGTGGTTAGATTAAAATGATGCAAAACCTGAAAGTATCTTCAAAGGGTCATCCATGGCTAGATTCAGTGATCATTAGTAAGCCATTTAATACACATTTACGTAGTGGTCTAAACTAAATTGAGGACGTTTACCGAGAGTTGCCATGGGGGTAGTGTGTGACATACTGCAGCTTTTTGTCTTTACAAAGGAGATGATGATTCATACAGAACAGTTAAAGGCTATAGTTAAGACATAGAAGTTCTTCCATTTTAGTCATTGGCTGATGATGTAAACCTGTATGTAGGGTTAATAAATGTTTAAGGTTCTGCCTCAGATTGTCACTGACATATCAGAGGATGCTGGTTTCTCTGTTCTTGGTGATATTTAAAAATTGATGGGAAAAAACACCCAATACAGGGTAATGCCAGGTCTTGCTCTGGTTTGAGTAGGACATTGGGCTAGGTAAGGTGCTGAGGTGTCTTCTGACCTCACTTAATGCAGAAGTGTCTCTGATTTCAGTCATTTTGAGTATATATTTATGCGTATTGATAGAACTGCTTCAGAGGCACTTCCATTGATAAAGATACTTCAGACAGCTCAAGACTAATTCTGCTTCTATGTGGTTTTGTCAGCTGTTTGAAGAAAAACTTGTATATCCAAAGGATGTTTGGACCTTTCTGTTCTAAAGGTCAGGAAGAATAATTGTATCTTTTTGACTATTGACACTTGGAAACAAACAAGCAAACAAAACCACCCAGCATTTTTGAACTTCATATGTGTGCATGACTTTTTCCAATGCCTGTACTGTGGTGGGTATTTGTTGCAGTAGCTTGCCTGTGAGAAGGGGTGGGTGAATAGCTGGGGGGCGTTTTGTTTTGCTTACATACTCTGCTATCCAATGCCAAATCATGGTAGATTTGGATGGCATAAGATGGAGTGCATGGGGGAAATAAAAGACAATACATTGGAGGGGGGGGGAAATAAAAGAAATAAAGAAGCTAAGTCGCTCTTAAAATATACTGGTTTCCTTTAGGTAAATAGTAAAATTATTTCAGCATTTCAAAAGAAAATTGTAGGCTCATGTCTCTCCTTCCTCCATCCCAGACCCCCTTTGTGTGGTGGAAACAATTTTAAAAGGTTAGTTGAACTGTTGAATATATTGATTTGCCCTGGCAAGTTTAAATATGCTCAAAAAACTTCCTGGATTCCTGATATTTAGCTCTTCTGAGTTGAGATTATGTTTTCAATAAGCAAAAATCACTCATATTTTGCATAGGGCATCAGAAATAAGCCAATACCAAATAAAATTGGCTGACTGCAATTTAATAATGTTAGGTTTTTTTCCTAGTGTGAACACTTTGAAACTGTAACTTGAGGGTTTGAGTGTTCAAACTGGTTAGCTGCATGTAATTTACATTGCAGAAAATAGATAATTATGGAATCCTGAAAATTCATCATTAGATACTTTCATCTAAGCTGATATGGCTGTTCGAGAGCTGTAAGCAGCAGAAGAACTTGTAGGAGCAGACCCTCCCCCAAAAAAGTTTTGTAAGCTTGAAACAGCTTTTTATGGTCTTTTTTTTTATGGTTTTTTTTGAGATGGAGAAAAGTTTATAAATGCAGACCAAAAGTCTGATTGAGTACCTAGCTCTATTAGTGACTTCATATGACCAGTTAAATATCATTGTTAGAATAATTTAGAAAAAGGAATGCTTCAGACTTTGTCACACAATTGTTTAGAAATTTGAATTATTTTTTTTTCCAGATGCTGTCAATGTGAATATTGTTGTTTAATTGATATTTGTTATTGTGAATAACTACACATTGTACAGGTCAATATATACCTGCTTCTGGAAAACAGTGTTACAGGGCACCTGGACTATTTTACTGATAGTGGAAAGAAAAAATAAAAAAAAACCCAAAAAAACCCCAAAAAACAACCAACCAAACAAAAAATCTACACACACAAAAAAAAAAAAAAAAACAAAAAAGAGAAAACACACAAAAAAACCCCAAACAAAACCAAAAGACACAAAGAAATGCCACCTGATCTAGTTCAGATGTTAGTTTGTTTTAAAGCACTTGATTTCTATCTGACTCCCTAACTGTGTCCTATATTTTTATTTTAAATTCTTAATGATCATCTGGCTCTGTACTACTTGTTCCTCAAAGAATTTTGCTGGTCTAAACAGGAGTCTTGGCTTTGTGATGAATTAAGTGTATGGCAGCTGACTAAGAAATTTCAGTGAAGTCTAAAGATAGACTTGTCTCTTGTATCTATTCTTTGGCAGAGAAAAAGGGTGATTGATGAGAAGTACAGTATATGAAAGAACAGTTAAAACAGACACACTGACATTAAGATACAGTGTCTCATCGGGGATGTGGTGTTTTGACTACGTGGCTGCAGCAGGTCTATAATTTAAATGCCATTAATGGCACAAAAAACAATAGCACAGAGACAGGAATACTCTAAAATCTCTGGGTCTGTACTTACAATGCAGATGAAATAGCCCTTTGAACTTGTGGTGCCAAATGTTGTCCAAAGTTACCATTCTTCCATGAGGAAAGCAGTTTTTGTTTTTGTGGTGGTTTATTTCTTCCCCTCCTCCTAGCACAGACAGACATTTTTCTGTTTAGATTGCTTAGCTTGTGTCACTACAAAGATCCTAGGCAAAGGGAGGCAGCTTGTATTTTGTCTAACGCATGTCCCGTTCACACATTCAGTACAGAATTCGCTATTGTGAATAGTCATGACTATGTTTTCTTTGTGCTTGTTGGCTTTTGAATATGCTTCTTTATACTTTTACTAAAGTAGCCCACAGAACTAATTTCACCAGAAGCTACTGGTGTTTAGCTGTAACAGAGTTACACATAGTCCTGTGACTGCATCCTGGTTATAATATCTCATTTGTTTCCACTTGACTGCTGTAACATTCTCTGCCTTTTAAATCTGTTGCTCCTTCCCTTTCTCTACTTTTTTCTCTTTTAACCCCATTTTAAATTATAACTTACTTTATTTTGCTTATTGAGCTTAGCTGTGGGTAAGCACACGTTTCCGTACCCTCGCAGAAGCCAAACATTTAATGCACCTTAGTGTAATGTATGCTGTAATTGTTTGCCAAATTGGAGTGAGTCTTTCCAGAAACAGTTGCTGATTTTTGAGGACCTTGCAAAATGTGCACAATATGTTAATTGTAAAGCTTTCTTTAAGCATGCATTTCAAAAGAGGAGAAAAAAAATGCCATGTAAGTGAAACTTGTTTAAAGTGCATTTCCATTTCCAGCAGGAGACTGTCATAATAGTCACATTATTTCTTTATACTGATAGAATGCAAACAGAGGAATGTACTGTTTGTAAATTGCACTTAGACATTTTTTTCTTTCAACTGGTTCATTCTATATATGTCTGGTGCTATACCACATAAATGCTAGCTGGTTTGAATTTTAGCTAAGTTGCTGGACTCTAAAATATCCATGCAGTGCTTACAAAGTTAGCTACAATAGTAATAGTTGTAAAGGGATAATTAGGGGGCTTCAGAAAAGTTGTCTCTTTACTGTATAAGCCCCAAGGACTAAGTGTGGTAACTGTTGCATATATGTATGCTTTTCTTTTTCTCACTTTAAAACAAATTATGTCTATTTCTCTGCTGAAAAATGACATGGATCTACTTTCTACTGAGGGTAAAGAGAAGTAAAGAAAAATAGAGCTACTGCATTAATTAAGCAGTATCTCAGCAGAAGTTATTCATTGAAAAATATCTTTACCTGGTTTCTGTCACGTGTAGCTACCTCTTTGAAGAAGACTGTAAGTAAAATGCAGAAAGATGCATTGGCCAAATGAAAGCAGCTGTCTGTTGCTTTTCCTCACTAATATCCAGAAAGGGATAAGAGTTCACTTAAACCACTATGCATGGCTACTACAGTCAATGGTTTTTAGTTTTGGCATGGGACAGAGCGGGCAGAAGTGTTTAGTAGCTCTAAATAAAGTTTATTGTCAGACAGTCTAAGACTTTAACTAAAAATAGTACCTGCAAGTTACAAATTTCATACGGTTGTTTTCTCAACTTCTAACAGCAAATGTAACCGATGTAACCTTCAGGTGTGTGGAGGAACTGCACCACTTCTAGCTTCTTTTTTTTTTTTTTTTTTTTTTGGAGATAATTTTCGTTCTTACTGTTATTTGGAAGTGTCATAAGTATCAAGATTATGAGTCTTGAGGTACAAGTATTGAAAACAAGTCTTCCTTTCATTTCCTCTTCCAACACTTATTGCTAGTTTCTCTTTTCACTGCCCTGCCAATGTACTAACACCTCGCTTTTGTACGTCTTTCTGCTTAATGGTGCAACAGGAATCATGCAAAGAGAAATGAGAATTCTTGTTTTTCTGGTTCCTTCTGTGGGTTTGTTTTTTTTTTTTTTCCCTTGTTATCTGAATGGCATCATTATCGTTTGGCTTAGCGTGACTGAATTTCTTGCTATGGCTGGTCACAGCGATTAAACCAACCTAAGGTGTACACACTACTGAAAAAAGAAAACCCAACACAGTAGTTCAAATACCTAGAGGCCTCTGACTTCATGCTAAACCTCCCAAATTCAGTGTTTTACAGATCCGTGTGTGTCTATGCAAGTAGCTCATGGCTTTCTTTGTACTATTTACATGGATATGCAACTTACAAGTATGAATTTGGGGTAAATTTTTGTTTCTTTAATTTCCATCACGTCTTTCCATGTAAGATTAAAATGTTGAGATATGCTTCTGTTGTAAATGTAGCCTTTATGTAAGTCAGTTGCTGAAAGTAGCATTGAAGGGTACTATCTATTTGCAAAATTCTCACAGGTTTGGTTGTGACTTTTGAAAAACAATGATTTCTTTCTTGTCACAAAAGCTTGGCCTGGAAGGTTAGAATTCTTTTCCCTGGTTTTTTGAAACCCACAGGCAGCTAGAATTTATGTAGTGTTTCATCACCTATGCTAGAATGTCCTTCAACTTAGTGGAAGTACTCTTAAGAAACAGCAAGAGTCGATAGAAGAGCTTAGTGGTGTTTTAACAGGTGCTCACAAACCAAATTGCTAATAATTGCGACGGGTCACAGACTTTGAAGAAAGGCCTGATGTTTTAATATTATATCCATAATCTTCAGTTGCAACATGTTCTGGTAGGAAATTTAGGAGAAATGCTAGAAAAGTTTACAGCATATTTGCATCCTCTTCCCTCACTTGACCTTAATGCCCTTTGTAATGCTCAAGGGGTAGGGCATGACTACTAGATGATTTTTCAGAATGGAAGGAACTTTGAAATTAAGATTATTTTAGAAATTTCAGAAATGGTCATATGTTTGTCCGTGTTAAGTTATTAACAGCTTTGAAACTATCAGCTTGAATAGCATGGAAGCAGTATTCTGTTTTGTTTTTGTTTTATCAGCATAACTTCTGCCTTCAGGATCAGACAATATATACTTCATGGCGATGGACTGGGTACTGATCTCTTAACTGCAATATGATTGCTGGTACTACCTCAAAGACAGAATCAAAGAAGGAATTAGAGTCTTTAAAGTAGTGTTACATCTGCTCTTTTTCTGTACTCAGAGAACTTTTAACATAATCAGTGGAAAAAATAATCAGTTACTGACAAGTGGAAAAATAAACACAAAGAAACCAAAAAGCTCAAGGATTAACTGACAATTAAGAGCATTTGGAGATGCTAGGATGGTGTGCACGTACTTCACACAGAACAGACAGATAATGGAGTAGTATCCATTGCATACAGTTTTGGGGGTATTTTAGGATATCTTCTACCCTGGTTGAATGTGCATGAGTTAAAATTTCTTGAACATATTCATGACTGAGTCGGGCCTGATCCTGAATTCCTTTCACACGTAATTATTCCATGGATCTGTGGATATTATGTGGATATTCTGGTTGTGGATTATCTTGTTTTAAATCATGACTACAGATCACGTAAATAATTTTCAATGCCCTAGTGAGCAGTTAATCAAGGGAAGAAAGCTTCTTGTCTACTAGCTATAACTGATACTTGTAGAATAAGAGGAAAGCCTATGAATTTCTGTTCTGTCCCCAAACTCTGTGTGGCTATTTTTACTTTCCTTATCTGTTTAGCATAAAAAAGGTGTTTGGTTTGTTTTGAGGGGCTTTTGCTTGGTTTAGTTTTTTGTTTGTGTTTTTTTACAAGATGTAGCAAAATAGGGCCTTGATCTTGATTCCAGGTGATGATACTGACGTATTATTGCAATAGAAATTTGTAATCAAGATTACAAATCAAGCTCTGCCTTCAGGGTAAAAATATGAAGATGATAATTTGTGGATTCTTGGAATCCTGCTTGGTTGGAGAAAGACTGGAGGGGCTAACGTGGGTTTAGGAGTACAGAGAAAAGGATCTTCTCTCCTTCTGGGCATGTAGGGTTGAACACTCACTTTGTTGTCTAGGTTTATTACTAAATGCTCAAGCATGCCTGGAGGCATTTCCTAAATGAGGCTGCAACTGTATAGCTTTTAAACTCAATTAGCCCTCTTCAGTTTTCTGCATACTGCATCAATTATAATTGAGTTTACTTGGGTATGTGAAAAAGGAGAGGTGTGGGGACCCCATAACCAGTGCCCCTTTCCCCACATTGTGATGGAATGACTGCATCTAATGTGGCCCTTAGGCAGCAGCAGGTATCTCTCCAGAATCTTTACATGTAAATTGTTCTTAGAAGGGAGGATGCTGGAGAAAAAATATAAACATTCTTCAGTAAAGAGATGAGTGAGTTAGCTTCCACTACCTGACATGAGACTCCTTCAGAGTAGAAAGAATACCAAACTGGGCTGTTCTTTGTGTACTATCGACATGATAGGTTAGCCCAGTGTGTTTCTTCCACACAGTGATCTTCTGAGGTTTGTGATCTTCTGTAAAAAACCAAACTTGAGAGAAAGCAATCCTACCACAACTACTACTAATACAAAAAAAACTGTCCTAAGAAAATTGCTATTCACAAGAATAAGAACGAAGTGCATCTAATAAAGCAGTATGAAATGTTACCATTAAAAAGGAAAAAAGGTAACAAAATTGAAGATAAAACACCTAATAACTGCTTGAAGGAAAACCTCCTCAGAGTTCAAGCACAAGAAAATACTTGGCCTGTTTTGAACAGCAGTGCTTTTATAACGTGCTTTTGTTGGATCACAATCTTCTCTCTCCTGTTTGATCTGAAAGTCCAACTATGTTAATTTAACAAATTAATGTAATGCATTAAGCTTGTAATATGATTAAAGGTATTATTAGAACTTTATAGAAAGAATGTTTTTTTCTGATTCTGTTAGTTTTTCCATGCAATTGCAGATGTATACAAAACTGTAGCTTCATTTGGTTGAAAATTTAATCAATTTTTTTCCCCTGTGGGGAAAACGTAAGATGTTTTGAAGAAATACATTTTTCACTGGACTTTTTTCTGGGAAGGTGTTTTACGTGAAGAGAAGCAAAAAGACCCCTTGCTGCCCTGGAATAGTTGACAGCCTGGTGGTTTTGGTGTGCCTCTGGAATGCCAGAGCTCTGTTGTTGTTGGAGAGGGGCCTGGAAACCTGGGTTTCCGATACTCTGTGTGAAAGTCCTAACGATCAAACTGCTATCTATCTGGAAAGTGATCACGCTGCCTAGCTCTTCTCCTCCTCATTCCTTTACTATGATCTCCTCTCCAAAAAGAATATTAAAAGAATTCAGCCATACATCTCTTCAACAGAGAATAGAAAAAAAAATAAATAATTCAAAATCTTTTTTCTCTTTAAAAAATAGATATTCTTTTCTAATCAGTCTGTAACAGTAATGCATAGATTCAATGGTCATGTTGTCTAGTAAAAAAACCTATAATGATAGTGTTTTAGCAGTGATGTGAGATCACCATACACATGTATGGAGAGAAAAGCACTGTAGCTGTGGGTGAAGAGTTCTGTTTGGAGCAATGAAAAATTCTTGCTTTTATTCCACTGAGGCTCGCGAAGAAGCATCTTGCTGTCTATGTACTTGTATATTTACTTAATATTTCATTTTATTTACTACAATAAACTAGAAAAAAAACCCTAAAACTAATGTTAAAAGAATGAGGACTGCCTTAAAATACAAAACTAAGGAGTAAAAGTGTGAGCAGGGGGAAAATCCTGCCCATGAAGCTGAAGTGACTCTTTGTGGAAGAGTTAAAAAAAAATCAGTCTGATGTACAAATGAAAGATTCAGATATAAAACCATGCAAAACTTTAGCTTAATTTTATGGTTGATTATCACAGCAGCTCTTTTGAAGTACACACTAACTGAAATTTGGAAAGTGTCTTTCAATAAGGTCAGCATGCATGGTAAGATACTGCAGATTATTTTTATATGTACTTGAACACAGGTGTGTTTGGTTTGCTTTAAAGCTTCAATCAGTGGGGAAAAAAAGGTGATGGTTGGATCATGCTTCCATAGGATGCACCTCATTTGTTAGTACTTAATGTTTAATGTTTATCACTTAATGTGTTTTCAGGAGTGTTTCTGAATCATTATTTTACAAAAATGCACATTTCTGTCCACCTCCAGATTGGTTTCCAGCTTGTTAAATGATTGGTGCTTTTCTCCTTTATTCTTTAGGAAAGAGAATTTTTAGTTAGATTCTGCCATCCAGATAAGCTGTTCATCCCTTAATTCAAGGGAACACAAGGAGATAGCATTGGGTATATTTGATCTCTTTGAAATATTTCATCCTGTCTTTAAAAAAATCAGAGCTGTAACTTTCTCTTGAAAGGCTGCTATGACATTGAGATATTTGTTGGCTGAACTTGAAAGTATGCTTTAGGTAGTGTTTAGAAAAATCTAGTGCCCCGTAAGTGCAATACACAATAAAAGGAAGTAATGTTCAAGACCTATTGTGTGTGGATTGCCGCAAACTGCTCTTTCTCTTAAAGCTTTCAGCTTGCTGACCTGGAGAAAAGGTTGTTTCCACATTTTATTCTAGTTACCTGTCTGAAATTCTTAATTTTGGGGCATTATTTGTTTTATTTTGACCTGATTTTACAGTGTTTAGAGCTGTCTAACATGTGTGCAGTGAGCAGCTGCACTACTGAGTTCCTGCAGGTGTTGAGAGCCAATATGACTATTATAATTACACCTATGATAATCACTCATGGAAGCCTTGATTTAGGAGAGAAAAATTGTATTAAGTCATGGAAGTCTTCAAAGGTCCTGACTTAGACCCACAGAAACACAGTATGGTATTTTCTGGCACTCTGTGTACTGAGCTATCGGATGGCTTTCTTCTGTGACTCCTAAACACATTAAATAAACTTTGGAGCCATCCAGTAACTGTACATTTCAATTCCCTTTCCATATCTACAGCAATCTTGTTAATGTTACCTCTTTTAAAGCTCTTTGTTAGTTCATATCATCAGATAAAAGGCTATGTACTACGGAATTCTGCTCTGTGAAAGTCCATTAAACAAACACAGTATTACCAGCTAACTGACTTCTGAGCTTAGTTTTATTGAGGGTTATAGTGGGCTATTGACAACTACAGATATGGCTTTTTTGACTTCCTAATTTGGGGAGGAATTTTCTTTATCAGAGCACTTGTTTTCCTGATTCCTTCATGTAAGAGCTTGCCCTAAAGGAGAACAGTCTCTAAATATTTTCTTCATTGAGTTAAAAAAATCTATTAATCTGAAAATCATTTTAGAAATTGTATTCCATTGTGAAATAGTGGCCATGTCTATTTTTTCTTTGGTATTAGTATATCATATACATAAAATTCATAATTGAATTTATTTTCAAGATTAATTTCAGAAAGAAAAATCTTATGGACCTGTGTCAGTGTGCTTATCTGCAAACTGAATTGGACATTAGAGCTGTATCATAGCTGTGTGTGTGTATGTGTGTCTGGAGGGGGAAGCTGAACAGCAGCAGTCTTTTCCATGGGTATGTCATGCACGGCTTGTCTGCAGCACTTGATATATTACTTTGTATGGTCTGAGCTGGATTTGATTGTCTCCTTACTCTAGAAAAGTAAAGTGTTTTCTAGACTTTTACCTCATTTCTCCCATCTCTTCCCTCAAATCACTGTATCATAGGTGTGTATGTGGGCCTTTTTGTTTTTATGGCAGCTGCTAAATAATGCTGCCCAGTTTGCAGGGTCAGAGATGTAATCACTCTGCACAGCACTTTTAGAGACTGAGATTGAAAAGGAAATAAATAACAAAATTAGCACTGCTGGTCAAGAGTTGCAAAGAGGTATTTTCCAGGGGAAAGAACAGTAACCTTAAAGCCAGGACTTGTTGGTCTTACTCACTGTGCTGGTGCACAGCATTGTCTTTTTGTCCCTTCCTTATGTCCCATCAAAAAAACCTTGGCTGCAGGACTGTCCAGTTTGGGAAGAATTAGAAATATAAAGAGTTAATTACTTTTAAAGACTGAAGATTTCTAGCTCTTTTCCTTGCTAAGATAGAATGCAAACCATAAACTAATGGTAAATGTCAACTAACCGCTAGACTTGAAAGAACCAGCAGCTGGTTTCTGCTTATGAAGCAGAGAAACTGTGTGGGAGGAAATGTAAAGAATCTCCTCAAATACCCACTCTGACAGAGGGGCAGCGGGGGAGATGATACTGATTATGGGTTTTAACCTTTAGAATTCTTTTGCTGTTCTCTCATTCTTAGGCTTATATGAAAATGCAAACTGGCAATTGATTTGTTTCAAGTAAGGGTATTGGACAAAGGCCACATGCAATCTGAAATAAATTTCTCATTAAAAATGGGGCGCTAATTTTGCCTATATCAGCTTTGTCTGTTAATGATTTATGGTATGGATCTCAAAGATTTGAGATGTATTTAATGAATAATTGTTTGCAAAGACCTGAAATCAGATGCAGTGTTTCAGTATAGCAAGATTATTAACAAAATTGTTAGAGTAGTACTTAAATGGCAACACTTAAAAACTCTATCTACCACAAGACTGAAATTATGAGTTGTTCTGAGTGCAAATAAACATAGGGGATATAGATTGGGTGATATTCATTAAAGATGTATAAACTGAGATCAAAAATAGTCCACAGGCTTGTGCTAATATAAATTGAGACGAATTCTAGGACTGCAACACTGACCTAAAAGCTGTTTAAATAAGGCTGCTAATCCTGGTTCTCCTTCTAATAGGAAGTATATACCTGCTGTTGAGGAAACAAAGGGTTGTTTTGGAGTGGATTTTTTTTTTAGGTAACTTTTTTCAATAATTCATAGATCATCACTTTTTGATATGGAAAACAATATACAGCCTCATTACTTCATGGCCCAATGATTTTTTAACATTTTTAGAAGATTCAGGTAAACAGACTAGAAACTGAAGAGAAACTTCTTAATGAAGATAGTAAATTATAAGACACTTAATCAGTGTATCTGAAAAATGTGGTGGCAATCTGTCTGGTTTTTAAACATTCTGTATCTAGATGTTGATTTTACAGGACAGAAGAAACTACGTTCAAGGAGACTGGTCAATATTGTTTGGTATGGGAAGATTGTTTTTACATGTTTGATGAACAACACTCACGGAAAAAACAGAGTAGAACTGCAACTGTGTTATTTCACCTGCTCTTCTTTTAGAAGTGTCCTTTCTTTTTTGCTGACAACTCCTACTATGGAGCACTTGTCTGCAGTCCTAGGAAATACTATTAACTCCCCAAGATGGGATGGGAAATTAGAACTGATGAGCAAAGGCTTGGAAGTATACCAGCTGGAGGATATTTGTGACAGATAAGAATAACAGGAAGAGAGAGAGAAAAAGAAATGGTCAGCACTTTTGGCTTCTTAAAAGTGGGGTGTAGATGACTTGCTGTTACGCTTTTGCAATGTCTTGTTTTCAGACTGCTGGCTTAGCCACATCTTTAATTTGCCTGGTCTATAACAGCTGCTTCTACTGCTACCACAGAAAGAGAAATTATAGTTTCCAAGCCTTCATTTCATCCCTCTTACCTATAATCCTCAAGTTCCAGTCTGTCTGACCACTTGACTAGGCTTTTTAATTAGCAGATCTTTGGGGGAGGGGGGGAAATGACTTAAATATGTTTTGCATATACAGAAACACTAAACAGCCTTGGAAACTCTTGATGAGATGAAAAACATCCTGCTGGGAATATAAAATGGCACATAGTGCCTAGAATAATGATTGCTATAATTGAGATTTTCTTGTGCTATATTAGAAGGCATCATTTACCTGGGGTCCTGTTCTCATGAAAAGAAAAAATGCTTTGTCATTTAAAAACTCGTCTGTTTAATTCAGTCTCTACACTGTTCTGTTGATTCCTCTGAAGAAGGCTTATGGGTTTGACACAAAATACACAAAGCCTGAGAGCAAAACTAGCATTCAAGTATTCCTGTTCAATCAGTGATTTGTATCAAGTAAGTACTTACCCGATTTGCACAAATGAGGCAGGTGGAGTTTCATAATGAACTTTTTCTTGTACCTGAGACCACAGCGCTGCTTGACCATTTGGCTGAGGTGGCACATTGTTAATGCGGTGCTAATAAACAACCATAATATGGGAAGGTTCATTCTTCTGTAGAAGATAATAGCTCTCACTGCTGCAAGTATCTTAATGTAATTAAGAAAACAGCTTGTTTTAATCATTAACTAATTGTATGGCACAACCAACTAATCTCTGGGATGTACCTTGGAGACCTGATAACATGTTTCATCAACCTCTGGGGAGCTGACACAGATGATGTTGGTCAAATTGCCCTCAGTTCACTTCCTTTGCTGGTCTGCAGCTCTGCGGTGATTTGTCTAGAAGATAAAGAAATAAATGATTTTGTGTGATAGTTTAGGGTAAGCTCAATAGATCAGCCGATAATTGGTCTTGACATTACCCAAGGAAAAATTGCTAGTGTCACTATAAAGGTCTGAGTGGTTTTGTGCTATTTGTATGAATTCTTTTCTTTGTGGGATTTGGGTTTTTTCTTTTGGTAAAATATGTTTCAAGTTAGCTCTGAGTGAAACTAGATTATTTAGCATATTAAATTAGCCTTATATTTTTCAATAATTTAAACATTATAAGTACATAGGTCTGTAATATTTGTCTCATGCTGTTCTGGTTTGCTGTTCTATTGAGATTATTCAGACATATGAAACAAACAAAAAATTACCAGGTAATGAAATCTAGGCTTATTTTTCAGTGTTGCAGATTAGTGTTAAGATCCTTCTCTGAAAGCTCAAATATTAAACCTGTATGCATTGCTCTTCTTCCACAATATAGTTTTAAATTCATTTCTGTCTTAAAGAAAATAATCTCACTTAAATACTCAAATACAGGTCTCAGTAATATTCTGATCTTTATTGGTACCATGCACCAATCCTGATTAAAGCGTGCAAAATTCAGCTCTGAAAATTGTTCCAGCCTTAACCTGCAATGTTCAAAAGTACCCGAGGAACTACATAAATGACTACCCCCTCTCCCTGAAGTGCAGTGGGTTAGATGGGATTCCCAAAGCCTTCTAAGTTCTTGGCATTCAGGGTTGAAAATGCCAGGGCTCAAGTAACAAATATTTCAGTTGCTTGTTGAAGTGACTCTATTAGATTGGGCTCATCTAAATAGGTCTAGTATCAAATAAATATGGTATATATTAAATCTAAAATGAATTTCAATTTTATGCTTTTCAGTGGTCTAATGATGACTTTTTGAGGAGTTTGTGGTCTGAAAAATACTGTAATTGCACAGCATCTGCTTAAAAAGACTGCTCTGTAGTATTAAACTTCAGTAGTTCCACGGAAGACATTTTGAGAATTTCAGATCCATCTTGTTTAGCTACACCTTCTCCATTATGATTGATAGAGGAAAGTGCAAGTTGGAATTTTTCTAATAGCTTTGAAAAATCTCACATTTATTTGCCTATTTTATAGGATATGAAAAAAAAACCCTGCAACCCCTCAGGGAATTAAAGTACAGTGCTTTAATTACATAATGCACATTAATGCTAATAAATTTTATGCTAAAGACCTATGCTGTACCAGTGCCAACTAAAACATAAGTCTCCTTCCTTTTCAAATCCTGTGCCACATATTGCCTGGACATGCGGTCATTAAAATGAGCTAGGTTGTAACAACAGAAATTAGACAAAGATGCAAGATTTCATTTTCAATACCTTTTATAGGTTGAAATAATTTTAGGATTTGATCTTCAAATAGTCTTTCAAAACATTCAAATAGGAAGTGTTAGCTGAGTGAGGGAACAGGCCACTAGATATGTGAAATCAAGCAATGATATTTTTCAGCTGCTGCAGTGTTTCTGTAGTCTGGTATGACTTGAGTTTTCTCAAAAGATTCCTTTGTAATGGCAGCTTGAAGAATGAGTTTATCAACTGTATCAAAGAAAGCACGTTTGTAACTTTATTCATAAATCATGTTTTTCCTGTTCTGTATCTCTCACCTAGTCAATAACTGCAGCTCTTTTATTATTTTTTCCTCCTTTTTTAAAATATAGCTCTGCTATGAGTAATCCTTCTAGAGTTTGACCCTAAAATTAAGTCTCCTTCGCTTACAATATTTCTGGAAATCGGTCAATCAAATCACTTGATCACTGTGTTACAGTGCAGCCGTTCTGCTTTCTGTGGGTGAAGTACAAGAGGATGTCAGGATCCATTTCATAAGAATTTGAAGGAGTGGGTAAAAGTATCAGAGGATCAAACTGGTAGATGCAGACTTTATCCACATCTCTGTGAGCCAAAGTTTAGGATCCTGTTGTAGTAATGAAACGAAAACATGATGGTGGCTTGGTCTGGTTCAGAATGGAGACCAAATGCAAATAGCTATGCATGAAAAGGTGGCATTTTCTCAGAGTAGATGAGAGTATTTTGTAACAGCAAGAACATGAGATGAGGAAGGGGCTTCAGTGGTAGTTAGATGGTAAAATGAATTTAAAAAGAAAACAAAACAAACCAACCAACCAAACAAACAACAAAAACCAAACCAAAAAGCATCTGGATACAGTCTGGCTATGGACACATGGGAAATATGCATAGAGTTAACAAGTGGGAGGATAGTGGGATCAACCAAATGATGTGAAGAAATCTAATGGGGGAAAAAATGCACAAAAAAGATTCACCTCAGATGTCATAAGGACATTTCAGCAGTCTTTCTTTTTCATATATTGTTCTTGATTATCTCAATCCCTATATTATGGCCAGTGTTGATCTCCTGACATGGTTTTGTTAGTTAGTCAAAGGATCGCTAGCACTTTCTTAAGCCTATCATCAGAACAGTCTTCAGGAGTGTGAGGCAGCATGTGGGGTCAAGGTGATCACCAGCCATATGCTCGCAGCCTGCATCTGGCTGGGTAAGAGAAGGTGCCACAGTGTGTGGCTGGACTGAAGGGGGAGGGTAATAGGAGGATGAGGAGATGGTAGAGAGCTGGGCTCACTGCCTGCAGTGTTCTCTGCAGGGCAGGGAACCCCTGGAAGTCCTGTTGTAGAGAGCTCTCAGCAGTTGCATTTTATACTCAGTCTCAACCCTGTCAATCACATTTTTTAGTATTTTCACTATGCAATGTTTTCTGTGTTCTATTTATGCTTCTTTAGTGTTTCTGCTGAAAGATTGGAAATCTTTGGCTGACTTTGGGTGGGTCTGTCACCAGATATGTAGAAGCAGCCTCACATTAAAGAAAAAAGGGTTATTATAAGTAAAGAGCTTATAAGAATGTTATGTGTTGATGAGCAGTAATTATCAGAGCTGGGAGCGTTTTATGACTAAGCCTCCATGTTACACCTCTCCTTCCCAAATTCCCAGTCAAGTGAGAGCTCATGTTATTTTTAGCAGTAGCTACTTTTGCCACTGAGTCTTAATGGACTGTAATCACACTTGAAGTAATTGATAGGTTTTAATCTTATACGCTGCTGTTGTCAATATCCTTTTTATTCTTAAATTAGTGAGAACTTTGAATCATCCCAAATCTTCCCACCATCAGTTGCACTTCTTCTAACTTTCTGACTAGTTCCAGGGAAATCATGGTCTTGCTGCTGCTTCTGCTCTGCTTGCCTGTGTTCACCTTGTTGCTGATCTCCCTGCACACAGGCAGCCCTGTTTCAGCTCAGTGATGAATGCCAGTCACGATAGCGTACAAGCCAAAAGTAGTAAACTTGCTATGAAAAGCTTGCAAACTTGGAAGTGCTTAGGTGCCAGGGTTTTAAACTCATTGAAACTTTATTAATGACACCCTGGGGGAAGAATCTTTTAATAGTAAACACACTGAAATGGATTTGAGCTAAAAAAGCTAGATTTGCTTTGTTCTGGTTGCATGTATACTACAGCGTTATCAGGAGATGATTTAGAGCAACAGCCGTGAACTCCTTGCTTGGATGGTGTTGAACTGAAGGTTCTCCATGACTGAAAATGTTTTTCCAGCTTTATGAGAGCTTTCCCCCTCCCACCCCCTGTGGCACTTGGCAGTTTAAAAAGAGCTGTGTTAAACAGTGTTTGAGCTTACTGAATAATCAAATATGATTTAATTTTTTTTGTTGAAAACATTCATTCCTGCTCTGTTTTTGAAACAACACGTGCCAGTGTGCTATTCTTTTCCCTGGTAGTTTCTACATGGAATGTATTTTCCCTGAGAAAATGGAATCTTTGTGTCTTTGTCTCCTCGCTAGCTTTCAGGCATGTTTTGGCAGGAGCTCTGACTGTCGAGGCACTGGAGAGGAGGAGCCTTGCACTCACTTGTCAGCTTTTCTTGCATCTGTAATTTTCGTCCACTCAGCAGTACCAGAGGGGCTTAAAAAAGGGGGAGAGCTCGTAGCTGTTGATAGTCGAACTCTTGAAATACTTGCTGGACTGTAACAGTCTGGGAAAGGTGTGTTCGGAGGGGTGGGGGGGCAGAATGGGCTACAAATGTTTTGGCTAAAACCAGGTTTAGGTTTAAGGTTTTAGCAACTCCTTCATGTAATTGTATGCCTTTGCCCCGTATATCTGTACAGGAATGGTACTGTGTTTATAGACTGGTTTATTGTGTGTTGATAAACTAGCTTTTTTTAATGGCGATGAAAATATTTCACTCGTGTTCAAGAGCTTTTTGCTTCCAGCCAACAGCCTAACTTAAAACATTTACAGTCTTCTCTAACTCGTGCCCTAATCCTCTGCTGCAATCTTCCTTTGCAGGCTGTGTGCTTTCATCTCCTTGTGAAATGTAACCAAACAGAAGTTAGTTGGGTTTTTTTATTAGAAGACATATCCCATCATACTAAAGAAAGAATTTTTCCTCTTCAGCTTTTTATGGAATATTAACATTGATCTCTTCTCCTCGTTTTTAGTAGGCTATTTAAGCTCAGGGCTCATACTGTGAGCTGTTAATTAATCAGTGTGACAGATGAAGAAAGTATCCAACTATGAAAGAAAACCTTACTTTAGTGGCTAACAAGATGTGAGCCCGAGTGATTTAAAGGATTTTTTTTTTGTGCATGTGTGATAAGGAGTCTTAAGCTATTTGAGGTAATGTGGGGTTTTTGCTCAGTTTGTGTCTCTGCACAAACATTAAAGGGCTCATCAATATTTTGTCTTGAGAAGTCTAGACAGGAGTTAAAAGAGCCTCTCCTACAGTTTGAAGAGATCCTGTTTCCCATTATTAATAACAGGAAGCAAGTAAATAAAGCTTTACTGACAAATGAAACTGCAACGGTAACATGTACAGAGAAACATTAGCTCCTAGCTGAGAAATGTAGCTGAGGTCTGTTGAGTTTAGTGTACAGGAAAAGATTGCTGTGAAAGTGCATTAGAGCTTTGCTCAAGTCTAATTCAGTTATGTGATGGCAGACTAAAAGTCCAAAAGTAACGATAATGCATTTTAATTATTGAGAGTGAATTCTGACATTTGTTTACATCTGTGTTATACTCCAAGATCTTTTCCCCCATCACTACTGGAAACTCTTGGAACTCAAAAGGAGATTTTCATGTTTATTTAAAAGCTAGCAGAAGGCATTTCAGACATTTCCTGGAACAAACTGTATATATGTATTTTAGGAAGATAAGAAATGAAAGGAAACTTGAGGAAAAGCCTTTAATTTTCTGCCTTCTTGTTGAAGATTGTATTTTCCCTCCGAAGATAGCTTTTCAGAAAGTAGATGGAAACCCTTCCCTCTCCCTTTGCAATTCCTCTTGTTAAAATCAGTTAAACAACAAAAGGGAAGTTAGATCCCCATCTCTACCAGCGTAAAACCAGAGAAGTGCTATTAAGGGCATTTCAGCAACTCCACATTGCAATGGCACAAATTTAGTCTTGCCCTCGCCTGCTGTACTTATGACTTGCTTTGATTTTTAGGTTATACTGCAGGGAGAAAGGTTGGAGGAGGAGGAAAAAGAGGAGGTTTTTGTGTGTGGCTGGGAGGTGGTTGTTTTCCTAGGGAGCAGCAATGGCTGAATGCAATATTCAGAAGCACAAACATGTTTAATTCCATGTTTGAGCTGCACCTTAAGTCTGAGCTTGTTGAATTATGGTTCATTGTCTGGCATGTTGACTATGATACAACTGTGTAATACAGACTGCATGTCACCTTAGTGCTGACCTTGAAAAGAGAAAAGTGAATTTGTTTCAC
>JANHGB010062614.1:0-11851 GCA_026283785.1 Coracopsis vasa
TTAAACTTCATAAGGTTGGCATCAGCCCACCTCACAAGTGTGTCAAGGTCCCTCTGGATGGCATTCCTTCCCTCCAGTGTATCAACCAAACCACACAGCTTGGTGTCATCGTCAAACTTGCTGAGGGCGCACTCAATCCCACTGTCCATGTCACCGATCAAAGATGTTGAACAAGACCAATCCCAACATTGATCTCTGAGGGACACCACTCGTTACTGGTCTCCAGCCGGACATTGTGCCATTGATCACAACTCTTTGCGTGCGGCCATCCAGCCAGTTCTTTATCCACCGAGCGATCCACCTATCAACTTGATGTCTCTCCAATTTAGAGACAAGGATGTCGTGTGGGACAGTGTCAAACGTTTTGCACAAGTCCAGATAGATGACATCAAGTGCTCTACCCTCGTCCATCAGTTCCGTAGCCCCATCATAGAAGGTCACCAAATTGGTCAGGCAGGATTTCCTCTTAGTGAAGTCATGTTGGCTGTTACCACTCCTTTCATATTGTCATACTGTTTTATCATTTCAGGTCTTATGCTATTTTCTAAGCCATCTTTACGTGTGCAAATATTTCAAAATATATCATAATGTTAATATTTCCTATTTTTATTAAGAATTTTAAAAATAAATTCTTTATATATATTCACATACTCTTCCTAAACAGTCTATTATATTTTTCTTCCCAGAAGAGAATATAAGTTATATATTGGCAGGACCACATTACTGCTGTGGTCAGTGTCCAAGGATCTGGAAAACAGTAACTTTTAAAAATATATATTGATAGTTCTTGCTAGTGTTACTTTTCTGAATAACAAAGACATTTTTAACCTCATGAGTTCATGAAAAAAAGAGACTGCATCAAGAATTTACTAGATTTCCCACTTCTATTTTTAAGTAGCAATTAAATTAATGGCAACACTAATTTTTTTCAGCTCCCAAATTTACATTCTTGTAATGAAACACTGAAAGCGATACGTGTCTAAAACAGAAGCACACATCATGGCTAGAAGCAACTTAATAGTTTGCTTCCACAAAAACAGGGAGTTGCAGTTGCAGGGATGGATTCTTAATCCTTCTGTGAGGCCCATATATATGTATATATATACACATTTATATATCAGATCCAAGGAAAGGGAGGAGATGATAGTACTTTTACAGGTAGTGAAATTAACCCATCTGGAAGCAGAAATTATTAGACTATCACAACATGGAATTTCCTCCTGAAACAACCTAAGCGTTAATAAATAAATAGAAATAAAAACTATTTCAAACAGAAGCAGAGGAAAATGAATGAATAAGGAAGAAATTTGTTTGGGAATGTGTGATAAGAGATATGAAGATTAGGAGAGTTGGAACCTGTTTCACCAGGAACAGTGAGAGAGCACAATCTCAAAGGAAAGAACAAAACAACAAAAATTTTAATGTGCAACAGAAGCATCTGAACCTTTTCACAAAAGCTTATTAGGTAAGATCATAAGAAGTTCTGATAGTAAAACCAGGTCCTTGGTCTTTCCTGTTCATTTCATAATGATTTATTTCCCTCGAGGGTGGGGTGCTGGCATTTTTTTGTTTGGTATTTTCTTTTTTTCCTTTGTTTTGTGTGGGGGGAGGGGAGGTTGGGTCTGTTCGTTTGGGTTTTTAGGGGGATTTTTGTTGTTGGGTTTTGGGTTCTTTTTTTTTGTCTGTTTTGTTTTTTTTTTTTCCTTTTCCCCAAAGAAACAACCAATTTACAGTCTTTGCTTCCTCTTTTAATGACTTTAAAGGAATCAATGCTCTAACACGTTAATTAAAAGAAAAAAAAAAGAAAAAAACAAACAAATGAAAAATAAACCAACCCCCCCAAAACCCCAAACAACCAAACCCAAACAACACAAAGTTATTTTTAAATATTAATCTTTATGTATGACTGGCCAATGGAAATTGAAGTCTTTGTTTTACTGGTTGCAACACATGCAGGAGTGAAGTCGGGGCTACAAACCCAAGAGGTTCAGGTCTTCTTTTGAGTACATGGCTGTTGTTTCCAAAGTTAGATAAGTGTGCAATCAAACAGGAATAAGAACTGGGTGGGGGCCTTTGCTCATTTGCTTTTAAAGAAGCCAAAATTTTCTTTCTTAGGCCTAGCAGAGGGACATGAGGCTTCTAGCCTGCATGCTGCTCTACACAGCCCTGTGCCAACCTTTTGCTCAGGCTCTAATCCCCACTTGGAGTCTGCTGCTTAAAAGAATCAGTGTATGACACATCTCAACTCTCCTCAGAGAAACAAGAATTACAAAAAGTGGTGAATAGCTTTAGACTAGTACCATCAACTCCAATACAGCTACAGTTTGCAATTAGCATGAAAAGCATGATCTAGAATCAGTGCTATGATGTTAGCCATGCCAATACTTCAGGGCTCTCCCTATCACAGCTTCAGTCACTCCTCTGAGCACTCTAGCACTGCATGAGCAATCCAAACTCACATCAAAACAACAGCATCAGAGTGCCTCACAGCAGTAGAAATCCAATAGTGCTGAATGACTTATTCTTCAACAGTAATTGCAAAATCATTTTAAAATGAGATCAGAATTGCTGCAGCTATTCTTGAGTTTCTCTGATTCTCTTTGTTCAATTCCTGTGGTTACCCAGGAAGCATTAGAATAACAATAGACATATGGAATGAAGACCATGAGGTTTTCTTCAGATTCTACTGGGGGTGAAAACAACTAAATATGCTTAGCAGATGTAGCTGATACAATGTATCTCTCTTCGGATAAGAGTTCGTAAATCATAGGCTAAATCTCAGGAAAAAGAATTAAAAGTAGCTCTATTGACTTGATATGAAAGTTATTCAAATACATACATGTACAGCATTTGCAGTGTTGCTTATAATTCACAATTACCAGGATGCCTTTCAGTCAAAGTACATGTCTGACAAGACTTTAACTACCATGACCACTTATGTGAAAATTTTCTTTTTAAAAGTACTTTACTGTTCATACAAACTAAGCTTAAGTACTGAAATAAAGAATCACTCAGCTATATGGAGAGCATACCAAATATTCACACTGTGTTAAACAATTTCCTCTGGGTGACAGTTGTGGTCAGTGAACTACAATAGTTAATCTGCTATGAAGACTGTTTATGCCCCAATGGATAACAAGCTGACTACAGCTAGTCCTCCAGAAGAACTTGATAGAAACAGAAGAGCAGCTGCTACCAGGGCTAAAAAGCACTCACTGAATGTACAAAAAGCATGTGTTTTCCTGAGAAGCAGTTTCTAATTTCAAATCTGATAGTCCCTCAGAATGCTATTTTAAAGGCAACTTTTACTACTGCAATATTTCTCATTTGTTTTCAATATCCATAGGACTGTATTTTAGATTGTTCAGAGGTTGTTTTGCACTGCTGCTTAACAAGAAAAAAATTCTGATTATGCTGTTCTAGAATGAGAAAAGGTTCTACCTCTACCCCTGCAAAAGATACTCAAACAATTTCTCCATTAATTTGTCACCATAAAAACAAGTCTAAAACCAATAAATGTCAAAGCTAATGTTATGATCTTTTTTCCATATTTTTCCTCCTTCCATAAAAGATTATAGAAATGTATCTTAAAATACTTCAATACAATATTGTTGTGGTTTATCCCAGCAGGCAGCTAAACAGCACACAGCCGTTTGCTCACTTCCACTCAGTGGGATGGGGGAGAGAAAAGGAAAAAATGTGAAACTTGTGGTTGAGATAAAGACAGCATAATAGGACAGAAAAGAAATTGAAAATAGTAATAGTGAGAAAAGAATATACAAAAGTAGTGATGTACAATGCAAATGCTTACCACCCACTGACCAGCGCCCAGCCTGTCTTCAAGCAGCAAACTACGAGCCCCCAGCCAAACCCCTCAGTTTTATTGTTCAGCATGACACTATATGGTAAAGGGTGTCCCTTTGGTCAGTTGGGATCAGCAGCCCCAGCTGTGCCCCCTCACAATTCCTTGTGCACTCCCAGCCTACTTGCTGGTGGGATGGTGTGAGAAGCAGAAAAAGCTTTGACTGACCATAAGCACTATGCTATGTCACAGCATTAACTAGAGATATCAGTGTGTTATCAACATTATTGTCATCCTAAATCTAAAACACAGAACTATCCCAACTACTAGGAAGAAAATTGACTCTCTACCAGCAGAACCCAGGTCAAATACCTACCCTGCCAACAATATAGACCAAGATATATTGACCAAAGATTTTGACAAATTTTGACAAAACTATTTCACAGAAATTAAGAATGGGATTATCTGATAGACAACTTTAAAACTCACATGCGTTTTTCACCTGCAGAAATAAATCAGGGCTAGGAATTCCAATTGCTTAGTCATTCTCTCTTAGTGCTACAGATGAATTTTAGCTATTGATAAAGTATGCCTCTCCCCAACAAAATTTTATAAAGAGCAACTGAAAAGTAATTAAAAGCACAGAGGTTCAGTGAACACTATCTAGCTCATTCTTGCAGCTCATGAATTATTTCCACTCTGTACCCTTGAGACAAGATTTCAGTTAGTGGGGATTTTCTGTAGAGATGCTTACTTGACTTAAGAACACTTCTGATGCAATCCATGCAAGTCCTCCTGTCAGGCACACAGCAGAACTGTGCAGAGCAGACTGAAGAATACCAGTCAAGTAAAACTCACTGAGATTTGTGAAAACACATCACCTTTAAAATAAACAGCAGAGCTTCAATCAGGTGTAGGCCTGAGGATGGAAACCTAGTAAACACCACTAATGTTATTTAATAACAGTATTTAAATCCATTCTGCTCTCCCAAAATAATCATATAAACTTCCTGCTTATCATCTATTAATCCATAAAAGAAAGCCATAAATATATCAATAAAAAAATCCTGTCAACAAGAAGATCCATGAAAAGAAACTTTTAAAATAATCCAAGTATGCAAAGAGTGTCTATCACTGTTATAATCCACCAAAATTAAGAAGGAAGATTACAGAGATTCATCTGTATGCTTGAGTAGTTTGAAAGCTGAGATACTTTAAACTTATTCAAGAGAGAGCAAAACTAAGACCAAAGACAATGAAGTGGATTTGCTGATCACCTGTACAGTAAACCTAATGTTTAAAAGTGCAACTTGGTATTAAGAGTAATTTGTGACCAAAATTGCTGTTGATAGGCTTTTGTAGCAGCTTCAATGACTATCTCTAGCCACAGCCTGAACAGCACAGATAGTTTTGGGCATGAAAGTCTCTAAATTTATCCTCTGTTCTGCCTTTTAGGACTTGTGATTGAGAATGAAGTGTCACACAAACACCATCCTTTTTGTTTGTTTATTAAATTGCTAGGAATACAATTCAGGCCATGGATAACTGCAATCCTTCCCTGCCCAAGAAGACACAGACTCACACTGCTAAACTTGAAGAGTGCTCTCACTGTTGCAAAGTCTGAGACATAATCTTTCTGTTTACCAGGCAACATAAAATCACTAGGGAAAACAGGGGAATTAACCCATGCCCTTCCTGTAAAACCTATTTGGACTCTTTCCTGGGAACATAACGATCTAAGATATATATTTTTTAATAAATTTTAAATCAAGCATTCATTGAAATAACAACTGAGATCCAGGTACCCTAGGGAAAACCACTAACTTTTCTCTCTGAAACAACAATGCTCAGAAAGAAATCAATGTAATAAGGACTATGCAGATTGACTATGAAGATGATATTAATCCTGGGGAACTGCAGTTTACTCAAACAGTACAAATAAAATGCATTATTTCTTCCCATTTTTACAATAAGTTTAAGAACAGCATTTCTCAAAGATGGCTTAAGCACTGAAGCATAGTTGTAGTCCTTGTTAACTGAACATTTTTATTGTTTTGTTTTACAGAAATGGCAGCACGTCACCAGTTATATCAATGCTAGCTAAGACTTATAAATCCTTAGCCTAATTTACTCTGACATTATTTTCATTGACTTCACTAGGAACTGTGGGGGTTTACTGTATTGAACATAGCAAATACCACTTCCAAGTTGCTGTCCTCAGATCTTGTTTTGTTAATGAGGATAATAATAAATTCCCTGATTCACAGAAATATACTTTCTTGTTTACTTTGGTTTTATATCTGAAATGACTTGGTGATAAAAGCGCCTAATTCAAAGTCTACTGAAGTTCACAGAAGCACCTCCATTCTGTTCTGCTCGCTGGCATTAATCAGTCTCAATACGCAATCTATTAATACCAATGACCGTTAATGGATTTAGTCCAGCAAGCTTCATATACATAAAACAACTTTTAAAAATCATTCCCTTAGTGATTCGACATCTTCAAGCAAGTACTTTTTTACACAATCAATTCTGACTTAAAATATGCAAAGTACTATGTTGCATGTTGGATGTTCCACAGCTTGTAACACTGCACAGAATCACAGCTGGTTCAAACTGATCTCTGCCACTGTGTCAGTCCGTGCGTGAGTCAGGCCAGGACCTTTCTCTAAACCCAGGTCCCTTTCTGAGATCCATATCATATTACTGTATGATAAAGTACAGAACAGGAATACTAGCAACAAACTATAAGAAATAGAAGTTAATGATCAGAAAATTTTACATAGGAGAAGCAGCAATAAATACTTATTAGAATTCATTAGAATTGTTAGATCAATTCACATGGATTTAATTTTGCAAAGTATAAATGAGAAATTTCACAGGTTTGAATATGCTTATATTTCTTTCTGAGGAGAAAGACTAAAGCCATCTGGTTCTTCTTTCAGTGTTGTTACAAATGTTCATTGCTCTACAACCCTTTTCATATATCACAACAGTTACCCTTTTAAAATAAAATTGTTACAAAAGGGAAAAACATTTAAACAAAATCCTTTGATATATGAAAGAAAGTCGTAATGCTTTTCCTTCACAGAGATTTTTAGTTTGTTTTCATTCCAAACCTCAAAACAACACGTGATTTGGAAATCTTGCAGAAGTCTTGGTGAAATACATTGGTTTATAGTTAGTGCTCAGAAGAGTTTGGAAAACAAAAACATTTTGTGACTATTGCAGTGTAATTTTATATCATTGTAAACAGGCAAGTATCTCACTTCATTTAATTAGTTTCAGCCTTTATCTCAGGATTACTCTTGCAGAGAATTTATTGAGATGCTTCTTATACTATATATACTGTAATACTTAAAAAAAAAAAAAAAGTAATCCATGACACTTTATCATAGCTATTGCCCTGGCAGAAAAACTGTTCTTACTAGAGGTCTTCACACATTTTCTAGAAAGACTTAAAATAAGCAGACATGAAGAATCTTCAGTCTTTACATTTACATTGAGATGTATTCATTCCCCTGACAAAATTGCTTGTTATAGCATCACTTTCAAATAAAAAGCCATAACAAGATTTATCATTAAAAAACAGATTTGTTGGTTTTGTTTGTTTTCAGTATTTTTTTAAACAATGATGTAAAAATATTATCACTAAGTAGGTTTTAAGATCAATTTTTGCCATTTTGGCTGAGCAATATTAATAAAGCAAAGCAAAGTTTTCCTAAGCACTGTCTCGTCTTAGCATGTACATGAATAAATCCTAGTTTTTATGGATTCCCACTTTTTTAAAAACCCAGTAGTAACAGCAAAGTTTAGTTCTGGAGAGATAGTATATTTGGGTTTGCTAAAAGTGAGACACACAATCAGAAAGCAGAATAAAATTTACTGCCTTTGAGCAGCATGCAAAGAGTTCTGAATAAAACCTATTACTCTTTACTTGCAGCTGGTGTGATCTGACACAAAAATACCTCAACAGCCACATACAGAATGAATACAAAATATACAACCTGGTATTGATGGCTCTTTCTTTGAAAAAAAAGAATTCAGTTGCTCATACTCACTTTTAATACCACATTACTAATGGAAAAATACAATATTAACATATGGAAACATCTACATATACATAAAAGATTTTTTCCTTTCAATTTTCAGTATAGGTTTAAGAAATTGTCAGGTTAAGATATTGTGACTTTAATTTATATGCATATGGATTTACTAGGTACATGAGGGAGCAGAGTGAACAATACAGAATGAGAATAGAGAGTAAGAAGGATATAACCTTTCCTTTTCCTTCCTCCATATAACAGTGCTGAAAATTCACATAGTCCCTAGCTGCTGCTTTGCACTTTGACTTTTTCCTCTAAATACTCCAAAGCCAATGGAAAAATAAAGTGTGCGTCATAGCTAACAACCGTCTTGCTCAGGCTGCATACCTGTGAGCCAGCCAACCGCTTAATTCATTGGGTGACTAAAGTTTACGCACTCTCATCACAGTTTCACTGAAACTCAGATACAGAGGCTTACAGCCATAAACAGCTTTACTGAATATTATCAAGAGACATAATTCATCATGAAAAAGGACTATGTATCATGTTATAAGAAATACTACTGATTGGTATTTCCATTGATTTCTATGATGAAATGCAGACCTGATCACAATTTGTCCTTAAATACTAATGTAAAAATAAAAATATTTCCAATAATATTCATAAATTGTAATACTTCAGGACATATAAAAAGGCAAACTTTTAACTCCAGTTAGTGGAGCTGCAGCAGTGATTATTTTTGCTTTTAAATATTTTTTCTTAATTATTTTTTAGTCAAAGCTTACTCCCTTTGGTACAGGAATAATTTACCTTCTAAAGCCAGATATAAATTTATTTATTTATCCAAAGAAATCTCAAGTAGGTAGCAGGAAGCAGAGCCCTAAAAACAAGCCTAGCAAACTCACATTGTCTCTTTTTGTAAAATCTCTTTTCAGTGTACTATTTATCTGGTTAAATCAAAGAGCAGGTGGGAAAGAAATCTTGGCCTAACATTTCTCCAAATCTGAAACTCTTCCAAGTGGATGCTGAGAAATGATGGCAATCTCACTTCCCATTCTAAACAAATAAGCAAAAAACAGATCATGAATTTGGAGGGGATAAGAAATTTTTAAATTAGAAGAGTTTAAATTTTATTAGCTTCACCGTCCATCATAATGAAGCAGTGAAAAATTTCAAAAGCTCAACTGAGCTCTGTCAGACTATAACAGAGGAAGATACACAAACTATTTTCTTTCTTCTGGAGGATACAAATGAAATGAGGTCCTAGTCCTGTGAAACACTATTCATACTCTAAATGGAGCTTAGTAATCCCAATTATCATTGACTTCAAGTGCTTATGTTAAGTACTATTTGTTGCACAGAAACATTTTTCAGTCTCAGGAGATTTAGGCTCCAATCACATGAATAATATCCATTTTCCCATGCAACTGATGGATTCAGGGAAAGCTGTTCTTCATGCAAACTAGGTTACTGAATTACCATGAATAGAATTAACCTAAAACAAAGGTATAAAAAAGTCATAGAAAGCTTTTTCTCTTCTGTATCCATTTCAGTTATGGAGGTGGGGAAATGATTCTGTTCCCTGGGTCAACTGCAATTTGTAATTTGGCTGTTGTGAAAAACTTATTGAAAACTTTAGGTGTTGATGTCACATGTAGAAGACTCTCAAAGTATTATTTCCCTCTTTATTTCAGAGTGCTCACAAAAGAAAGCAACTTAAACACATATTCATGCTTCATATATTAACAGTATCAGTTCTGGCCACCATTTTTCTTTTCATTTTATTGCAACTGATGTTTGCTTGGAGGCAGCAAAGTGAAAATACAAAACCAAAATCATACAGGCTCTACTAATAAACACTACAGTCTCTAAAATACCCGGTCCATTTCCATAGACTCTGATGGACATTCTAGCTCCTTCGGATTATAGCTTTGAAGTACAAGTACATGAAACCATAGGCTAATCAATACCTCACTGTTGTAGGGGACTCCATGGGCTTAAACCATGTCACCCACACATGCTTATCTCACCCTAGAGAGGGAACGGAGAGAAAACCACTTTGCACAGTCTTTGGAAGGGCATACAGTATTCAGGGGCAAAGAGAGGAAACCAAACTGTCCATAAGAAGGTAAAACATTAACCTAAGCCCACCCTGCCACCACCACTCCATCAGAAGTAGCTCAGCCTCCATAAAGTGGAGGATTAACGATAAATAGATGAATAGCAGAATGTGTTATATACTTGCTTTGACAAGCTCCTTTTCCCTACTACTTCTAGCAGCATTCAGTACAACTTCCCCCATGGCTTGTAAATTTTATCCAAGCCTCTTTACCTAAGAAGGAGAGCCTCCGTTCCCTTTTCTTACGGTTTTGGAATGACTTATTCTACAAGGTGTCTCATTGTCTCATTTTACTTTTCTCACATAGCATGGCCAGATACAGAACTATCTAATTAGGGCTATATTCTATCTAGCAAAAGATGGTGAGGGAGGATTAAAGATGATGCTGTGCACAAAGTCTGTGAAGAAATGCAATCCAACATTACTTTCTTAATTCTTTTTATCTGTTTCCAGTGCAGGTGTGTTCTAATTGGCATACTAAGTTCAATTAAGAAACCAGGAAATATGGAAATATGCCTGCCTTCAGTTAAAACACAAGGAAGGGCATACCTCATATCTTTGTATCTTCTCTACCCAGTACTGAAGAATGCAAGCGAAAAAAAAAAAAAAAAAGAAAAGAAAGAAATGGAGGCAAAGAAATGCAAAGAATGCAAAGGAAAGCAGAAGCAGCTAAAGAAAAAGAGAAAAATAGAAAAAGATAGGAAGTTTGAAATAAAATATTTCTTCTGTTGTACATCTGATTAATTTCTTATGCAGAATATTTGTCAATGTATCTTTACAAATACACTGGATAATGATGCAGTAATCGATCTCTCTTTAATGGAAAACTGTTCTTTCATTTGGCTTACTGGTCCATTAACATGGTTGAAAAGTTACTTTAAGATTTTCTTGAACTGCAAAGTATTTTTCAGATGTTTACTCTCTACTCCCAAGAGTTCCTTTTTTACTTGCACATTTCCATGTCTATAATATTATAGAAGTTAATACAGATAGATATGGCTATATTGTTTTCTCATTGCTGTGACCGCAATGATCTCTAAAATATTCATAGATTATCATCATCAAAGTAAAACAATATGTATTAGTCTGAACAGATTTCTACAAGTGCACGCAGTATTTAGAAGAAGACATCCTTTATTCAACAGGATGCAGTTTGACAAAGATATCACCTAACAGTAATTCATGGGTAATTTTAAACATGTAAATTCTAACTAAATTCACATACAGTCTGTATGCACCTGACCCTGAACTCTGTTTACAAGTTCAGGTTATAACACTCCCTTGGCATAAATATAGCTTAGTCATCATCACTGAAATATTCAGGAGTAGATCTCAAGAGAGGTTTTAAGTGACCTATATTAGATGCAGTTTGGAGTGATGCTCATCATAAATGAATTATTGACTACGATACAGGTGGATGCATTTATCATGTCTTTCTTCTTGTGTGTGTTATATTGATACACATTTGTATGCTTCAGCCTGCAGATTTAAGATATTTTTTTGAGAAATGGATAGCATCACATGACAGAAGCACTATCTGTGCTGTAAGACAGGAAGCGATTTTCTGAACTGCTGCAGATTTCATCAGTGGGTAGGAAGTGTGCTAAACCAGACAGAATGTCAGTTGGATTATACAACTCTTTCAGTTAATATCACAATTCAGATATTTTGGATCTGTCTTGGGTTCAGCAGTAGCAGTCATTTTTTCTCTTTCTTACTAGCTGGTGCAGTGCTGTGTTTTTGACTTTCAGCCTGGGAACAGTGCTGATAACACCGATGTTTTCAGTTGAGGCTTAGTAATGTTTAATCTGACCAAGGACTTTCTGAGCCTCATGCTCTGCCAGGGAGCAGGGGAAGCCAGGAGGAAGCAGAGACAGGACACCT
>JANHGB010062626.1:0-11309 GCA_026283785.1 Coracopsis vasa
TGGCACAGGGTGCCCAGAGAAGCTGTGGCTGCCCCATCCCTGGCAGTGTTCAAGGCCAGGTTGGACGGGGCTTGCAGGTCCAGGGGTATGATCACCATGACCACTGCAGCCATATCTCTGCCTGCAAACTCCTTTCCCTGCTGTTGGGCTTCCCTTACCTGTCGGTTCTGAAACCTCTCAATGCCCGTGAGGCAGGCTTCCCTGTTGACAAACACCCCTTCCCGGCTCTGGAGCTCTCGTTGGCAGCAAGCCTCCGGTGTCACACTTTCCAAAGGGGAGTATGGAAGAAGAGGGATAGCTTCGAAATCTTCTGGTCCGTTCACTCCACAGCAGGCAAACTAGGGAGAGGCACAAGAGAAGAAAGGAAGACAGGAGTTGAAGCTTTGCCCTGAAAGCAGATAGGAGAAATCTACCAAAGACCTGTTCTTGTAGGGATCAAAGCTTTAGTCAAAGCAGAGACAAAACAACCATTGTTTCCAAAGAAGTGGGTTGTACTTGGACCTCAGAGCTTCTGTTTCATCAAAGCCTGTATAAAAAGTCCCACTGTTCCCATGTCACACTATAGACTCTAAGGTACCACTGGGAGTATTGCCACGAGCTACACAGGGCTTTGGAGCACATCCAGAATGACTTGCTTGAGCTCACCCAGCAAGTCTGTAAGGGTACCAGCAGTACAATGCAGGCTCCTCACCATCCCTTCTCCCCATAGCTAATGGTCAGGCATGTTGCTGCTAAATGATTCAAGTAAGGTCCCTTTTAGGATTCAAGTCAGGTGCTTTTTAAGGATTCAAGTCATACTCTGGCTCTGTCTCCCTCCAGTCAGCGAAAGGAAATGTCTTTATTAAAGTCCTGAATCAGCGTGAAGGGCAGCACTCATCTTTTTCTTTTAAGATTAAAATTGACTTTTCATCTGCAGAGCCTGACATCCTGCTCTTCACTCCTCAAGAGACACACCATGGGCTGTACTGAGCACTGAGCTCCCATGTGTAAACACACACACAGAGAACTTCTCACAGTAGATAACAACAACTCCAATTCCAATGACAGTCAATCTGTAACCTGCCTGATTAGGATTGTAATAGCAAAGTCAATTTTGCTGGCTAATATTTCTGTACTGAAAATACTCCATTACACACACTCCTGCCTGATCTGCCACCTACCAACTCATTTCACAAGAGCTAACAAAAAACCCCATTAGCTAGCACCAGTTTTTGGCTGGGAATAGCTCTGAAATAGTCTGCAAGGTGAATGCTCCAGGGTAAATGCAGCGATATTCAGTTGCAGAGCTCCATGGCTTTTTGTGCCCACTGTTAGGAAGCTGGGGGTACCCACTCAGGTCAAATGCCTCAGGCTTTGGCAAATCACAGAGGCTGACAAAGTCATTGGGAGCATCTCCAACCCTAACTATTCTATGATTCTATCTCTCCCTTTGACAAAGACTGGCTGCCAACCCAATTCTCATCTGCCTTCCACTACTGCCCCAAACCCTGGTGCTATGCTTGATGTAATAGGATGGTTGAAGCAAGATGAGCTGAGGGTGTGGGCTAAGCACTGTGTTGATGGCCACTGGCCATGGGCAGCATTGGACTGGCATGGCTTGACTTACTGTGATCATAACAGAGTTCCAGGTGGAAGAGAAGACATCTGTGTCGTTGTTCCTCAGGTAATGCTTCTTCAGCTCCTTGGTGAAAAACTCTCTGGTCAGCTGAAATGCACAGACAGGAGGAAATGTAAAGGTTTGATGGGGCTTGGAGCAACCTGGTCTAGTGGAAGGTGTCCCTGCCCATGGCAGGGGGTTGGAACTGGACGAACCTTAAGGTCCCTTCCAACCCAAACCATTCTATTGTTCTATGAACACATTTCTCAAGCACTTCCCAAAGTCTTCTTCAGAGTTTCTTCCCAAAGTTGTTTTAGTTTTGTTCTTTTTGCGAACCTCAGAGGAGAAACATGGGAAAAAAAACACTGGCTGAACGATAACTACATCCAGAATGAACAGTACCCACTGAATAAAACTGCTCAACTGTTGCTCACTAAAAATCAGGGATTGAATTATAAATATACCCATAAAATAATGTTTGCACTTAAGGCTTGGTTGTTTCTTTGAATTTTCAGTGCTATTTGAAAGTGTTTCATAAGTTGAAACAGGACTAAAACAGATTTCAGAAAGGTCATCAAACCCACCCCCAAATAGTAGTTTAATGTACTCTGCTTCACAAGGTCTGCAATCAAAGCAGGGTTTTCCCCTCACGTTTCATTTTAAATCAGTTAACTTCCCACTAACAACAGGGGAACTGCTCTGAATTTACTTCCCTGTGTGAAAGAGCAGAATGAAGCCTTAATATAGAACTTTCTGGGAATGAAAAGGAAGTAAAAACCATAAAATGAATGTTCAGGTCAACTTACAAATCAGGAAAGAAAAGACCATTTCCCTGACAATGCTTTAGATTATCTAAACCAACCCACACACATGAAGAGAAAAAATCCTCTTTATATTTCCAGTGTTTGGATAATTCAAGCACTTTTTCCTAAGGTCAGCAATATAAATGAATGGAATTTCATTGACTCCCATTTACTTTTACAGTAAAATAGGAAAACTGAACGAACACTTTGGCTCAGGAAAGTTAGACACCTTGAAATTACATTTACTTAGGATCACTCTCTGGAGGACTAGTAAATACACGAACCTAATAGTCTTGTTAAACTGAATACTCTGATTCCATCTGGTTGCCTTTCCATCACTTCAGGAGGAAAACATCAAGGAATCCCCTTTTCAGGTTCCCAGTCGGTCTTGACTTGTGTGGTCCCGTCTCCAAAATACCTTGTGATTTGTGATCCATACAGGCAAAATCTCCCTACCACTGCAAAGGGGGTTGAATTCAGTTGGATACAGCACTGCTCTAGTGTTGCACATTTGCAGGATCAGGAATTAAGCTGCCTGAAAAGGACCCTTTTTTCCCCATTTTCCCATTGTTCATCCAGCACTGCAGATGCAGTGACACATACAGCTACAAGTTGGTTTCAGGTTCTTGATATGCAATGTGAAATATCGCACATACACATGCATATGTATGAGATGTATGGGTGGGCACAAAAGCACAAGCACAAAACTGTTTGTTTCCTTTGTATCAGAGAATTTAAGGGGAAAAAATAAGGAAGCTGTGGTGACTAAGAGACTGCCAAATACCACTTCATATTGACTTCTCTTTTACAAACACAAACTAAGGCCAAATCTAATGATTAAATCAATACTTTGTCACAAAGACTTGATGCAGGTAGCTCAATCTCACTACCTTTTAATTAGAAATGCTGCTAAATCCCTGAATCACTTTTATGGGACAAATGTTACCTCTTTTTTTTTTGCTTTTCAATATTAAAATACCAGAAAACACAGCATTTTCCTTTGGGAATTTGGCGCACTGAGAGAAATATGAAATGTGAAACTGAAATACGTCCTCAGTGTTCTCCTTTCCTTCCCTTTCTCGGCATGCTTTTGCCACGCAGCACGCTTCCCTGCTGAGACAGCAGCACATTCTTCTGATGCTTGTCTGTTTCTGAAGCGTGGACTTTGAAACTGATATCACTGTTGGTAATAATCCCAGCTGACTGCCTTTGGCGGGGTCTAAACCAAAAGAGTCAGCTCAATATAAAGTGAAACCTTTATTCTGACAGCAGCAACCCCTGAGGAAATTGCTCAGAGTTTGTGTGTGATTTCTTTACGACGCTTGGCCTAAAGCAAAGCCTAGTGCTGAAAGGGTAAGTTTGCCAGGGAGATAACTGAGTCCAGTTTGTTGCTTTTAAGTTGTTTGTCCTGAGCATCTGAAGCTCAGACAAAATGTAAGAGAACCCATAAAAAATAATAGCAATAAAAAAATCAATGAGTAAAGCATCTTTCTTCTAAAAAATCACTGACAAAGGAGGATAAAAGTCTTAAGGCTGACTTTTGCCCACAGCCCTCCTCTTGCTGAAGCCAGTGACAGCACCGATGAGGTCTCTGCACATTGGATTCCTATGGCCAGAGCTATTTAGAAGGGCAGAAAGAACCTAATGATAAAACTAGATCGTCACATACATTTCTAACACAGATCTGCCACAGCCATTAACAGCAATGAGCTGTTCAGCTGTGATTTCTTCTAGCTGTTCAGAGGGGAACATCTCCAATACAGAAGCAGCACATGCATGCGTACATTTATGTGCCAGTGAATGAAGTGTTTTGTCGCACTGGTTCAAAAGATAGCTTGGCTGGGGTTACTGCAGCCAGATGAAGGGGATTTAGGAAAAAGAGGGCATTTCTGTTGGTGCCTGCTTGGAAAACAGGACACACTCCTGTCTACCTGTACCTGCCTGGAGCATCCCAACACTTCTGCACAGTACAGTGCTTGTACCGTAGGTACAGTCACCAGTGCTGCACTTCTCACTTCCACAGTGCTTTCCATCCCAGAGACTTCCAGCTGCTCAACGGAGGGATGGATGGTTCACGTTCTTTAGTTTTTGCTTTATGTTTGAGGAAACTGAGGTACCAGGAACCAAAGTGACTTGTCTATTAAGTGTCAAACATCCTGACTCCATCCAGAGCCCTGCCACTGGACTCATCTGTTCCTACCATTCTTCTTGCTACCTTGCTAAGACAATTCACTAAGAGTCAAATATCCCTCTAGGGGTTTTCCCACCCAAACCTCTGACAGCATATAAAGAGCTCTTCCTGTACGTAAGTCAAATTGTTCTTTCCTAGCCTCTCGCTATTGTTCATGGAAGATCTTATTTTAAGAGGGGTCTTTCTAGATAAAAAAGGGTTCTCCACCCTCCAAAACCTCCTTTAAAAAGGAAGAGAAACTCTGGTACTCCCATAGCTGGTTAATAGCAGGCTGTTTCTTCAGAGACTGCTTTTAAACAGTTCTTTGGGGGTGCAAATAGACTTGTAGATCACAGTAACTCACTATCACGACCACCACTTTGGCTCACCCCACCACCACACTCTGCTTCATTGACTTTTCCTCTTATGTCAAATCTCTGCAGAAAACATCTCTTTTCTCCCTTATTCTTGCTTCTTAATTTCTTTCACTCCCTCAGCTATTAATAATTTAACTCTGTTGAGTGTTTGGCAGCTGGTTTGGATGTAAAACCCTGTACAAGAGAAAGCTGTACCGATCATCATCTGGAAAGTGAACAGATAGAGCAAACCTTCCCTTTTTTGCCTCATTTTATGCACCCAGTGAGGCCACAGCCATATGGACCCATGCAATGACCATCACAGGAACCCACTTGGTAAGCTTCCAAGAAATTTATAGTGCCTAAATACGTATTTACCACCACACGCCTTGAAAGTAACACATTCCACAGGGAAAAGAACATCTGAACCTGACCTTAAATTGCTACTGTGAAGAATTCTTCCCGACATAGGGTCACTGAAAGACCACCTCTATCCCTATGGACATTCTGCCCAGCCATTTAGCCTCACCCTAGCCCAAAGATGACAGCAAAATTAGCCCCAAGTAATTACCAAGCCCAAGGAGCTACCACCAAAATACATAGGGGAAAAGGTCGGGTTTGCTTCTGTTTTCAGAAGAAACCTAAGAAGAGAACAAGCCACAAGAATCTGCAGGCTGAGTGTAACTTCTGCACAGAGCCATCTCCAGCTATGTTGGGATTTGACGCTCTTCATTCCTTCCCGTTTAAGCCCTTCCTGTCAGTCATTCTGACAGAGTGGGAAGCTGGTGACACAAACAGGGAGACAAGCTCAAGAAAGATAGGAGTTTGTTCCCCTTCAAGTTTTCTCTCACAAAACACTGCCAGATGCCACAGAAGTCTAGAATAAGCACCATGACCTTATCGTGCAAGATAACATATCCTCACTTGTCCCACAGCTTCCATGGAAGGCACTGATGCTTTGCCCAGAAGCAAGATGTGACTGAGGGAGGAGGACACAGCAGCCTTGCAGCACCTTTCACACAGGCTCACCTCCAGCTTGACCAGTTTCTTCTCTAACTACCTTCCACCCTAAGGCCATCCACTGCACAAACACCACGCTGTCTTGCTCTCAGCTTCCTGGGACCTCAATTATTGGCTTATCAAATCTCATAAAGTATATCCCAACTCAAGAGAAGCATCACTGTACATGGCCCTTCTATGCTCATGCCACATTTCTGTCCTCTTCAGTACAGGGAAAGTGCTGTATGTTCTTTTACTACTGATAGAGGCCAAATAAACAAAATAAATACCAACAGTCAATAGTGACCATCTCTACCTGCCACAGTTTTTTCATGGCCATCACTCCCACTGCAAAGATGGGTTGACCTGGGAAGCATGGATCTAGTTCAACCAGGCTCTTCTTTCACATGTGGGAACAGGAAAAATGTGCACAAACCTTTGCTGGTTAGAGAAACAAATGAGACTGTGCTTACTACTAGTGTAGCAAAAGCTCACTACTAGCATCGGGAAGGGATGATGGCCATGTAATAATACGTATAGCAGCAGAATAGAGAAAGCTGTGAAGAGAGGAACCAGAAACCTGCAAGCAGGGCAATATGCAGGGGATCCATTGATGGGACTCAGAATGGGACATGGGTAGACTTGCTCAGGGAGGGTCAGGAGGGATATCTTACTATCCTAAGCAGGGATATCAGAAGGGATATCTTATTATCTCAAGTAGTCATGAGGGGAATCTGGTGAGCACCAGAACATGAAAATTCAAGAAGGAATATGATTAGAAGATGAAGAAGAGGATTTTTTTTTGCACTGCAGAACAAGCATTGGCTCTGTTGGGAAAACAGCAGGTTTCACTATTAGTATTGATATCAAACACATGTTATATGGAAAAAAGAAAAGAGTTTGTTTTAACCTTAGTGTGACTTTATAATCAACTTCTCTCTGGTGGAATGTGCAGCTGGTTTGGCTGCAGAAGCAGCAGGAAGACTCTAAAAACTTCAGGATTTAAGTAGTCCCCCAACGTATATCTCCCTTGTACATAAACCATCCACCCTGCGCACCCCAGGTTGGTTAGGATTCACTGGCTTGCTGGCAGTTCTGCACACGGAGGGTAGGAATGAAACAGGTTTGTTGGTATCTAAAGCAAACAATAGCTCTACAAACAACCAGCCACCATCTAACAGCATCTCCAGCTGCGTACAATCCCACTGGGGTCCAGAGTTTGCCCACCATTGGGTACTTACATTTTCTCTGAAGATAAAAGCCAGGATAGCAGCTGAAAGCTCCGCCAGGAAGATTAACAAAATAAACATGAAGAACTGGAAGAGAGAAGATGAAATACAAATAAACCAAACATATCGTACTATTAGGTGCTTGCAATAGGTAGTAAGAACACAGGGGTTTGCTAGTCACCAAAGAGATGGAAGAAATAGACTCATAGAATGGTTAGGGTTGGAAGGAACCTTAAGATCATCTAGTTCCACCCCCCAAATAACCAAGGAAACTTTTTTTCCCTGACAATAAAAAACCCCTATGAGTAGGTAACCTGGAGCAGACACAGCCCCTCTCTGCTGTCACAAGGCATGGGACTTGGGATGCTTTTGCTTGGTTCTAATGGGTGAAAGGGAGTAAGACTACAGGCCACATAGCATCTCCTGATAGTAAACGTGTACCAGGTTAAAACAGTAAAGCCTACTTGGATGGAAAAAGTAATATGATTGTGTAGATGCTCATACAGTGTTAAACTGTGCTGATACAGATGTATGCATCACAAGCGTATACCTACATATGCACACACACCCATCACTACAACATAAACAATTTTACTGTAATACAATCATAGCTCATTGTGTATGGAAGGAGGTAGTGGAACATAATTATTTACATCTTTGACCAAAAATGGACTCTTTTCAGAGTATTCTACATTTCAGGACAAGATTACCCTTGATTACCCTTTAGTGGGAGGTGTTCCTGCCCATGGCAGGGGGGTTGGAACTGGATGATCTTAAGGTCCTTTCCAACCCAAACCATTCTATGATTCTATGATTATTATCCCCCTTCACACAATGGGGTTGCCCTGAGTTATGTATTAACCACACAGAACCTCTATAAAAAGTTGATAACATACCATCATAATTTCAATTTGATTATGCAAGTATCATCCATGTCTTGTATAGCATCCAGAGTGTGCATATTCATATCCTTACATTAAGGGCACTGTTGCATTGCTGCCTTGTGCTAGTTTCATGCTGCTGCAGTGCATAAGAAACAGTAAAAGGAACAGGCAGGGATGTGCCCTCTAAGATCCTTAAAACAACAGATATTGGTGATGAGGATCAACTATGAGAACAGAGCAGAAAGTGGTTCGGCTTTATCCTATCCCACAATGGCATTTATTTCCATTCTTGGAGACAATATAGTGGGCTTGAGGAACCATAAGTCTGAACTAGATGGACAGGTTTTTATGTTCTTATAAAGGAGAAATCACCATCTGTGATTCTAAATTCAAGGATCCCAAGAATTACCCACAGACTCAAAGATGATTTTACAAAGCTGAGTGAATGTTCAGAAATGAACTCAGGTTTTGGAACCATGTGAGAAAACCAGGAGTGAACAGAGAATAAAGTAAGACCACATCACATGGAGGGCAATATACGTGCAGTACATGTTACCAGTGAAGGTGGTTGAAGCAACAAGTAGAAATGAACACAAGAGAAGTCTGGATGGGGTTTTTTGTGTGCATGAGAAGGTTATTGAAGGTCTTTCTGAAACAGAATGCAGGCAGATGTGTCCAGAAGTACTATTGTGATCCCCAAGCAATGATTTATAAACAGTGTCTGAAATACTGTGCACTCTGCATTTTGGTAATGGAAAGAGAATTCAAACTACTTGCTTGGAACAGGCAAAATGTTGTTTTGTTGTTAATTATCAGGGCTGTAAGTGATTTTTCCCCACTGGAAAAGTGCACGCATCACCCTGCCCCATTTGTCTACCTGCTTCTGCAGGGAAAACAAAAGAAAAGGAGCCTGGACTCCAATGACAAAACAAGAAGAGTCAGATGAGCAGGGACTTGGGTTGCTAATAGGATGCTGTTGCTTGATTTTGCTGAACTAGTTAACTCTCTAATTTATTCTTGCTGCTGGAGTTTTCTGTGTGGCTTCTTTTCTTCCTGCTCAGAGACTGTTTTAATTTCACCACAGGAGGGCAAAGAACAAGTGATGAGAATGAAGGATGCTTTGCAAATTCACATCATCATCCATCAAGGGATCTCAGCGTAGTCACAAAGAGGTCTAAGGTGGCCATGAAGTGATTAATCCCATCACCTTGCTAATTGCATTTCATTTACTGATTACTGGGAGACACATGTTCACCCAAGCTCCAGCTCAGGTCTGTGAAGAAGTGGAAGCAGTTACTCCTAGATTATCTCTGATAAGCTTCATTATCATTTCCAAACTGATTTACACTTATATTGTGCAGTCTGCACTACAGATTTATAACCGTTACTGTAGAAAAGACATGAGCAGCCATTAGGGCTGATGAGGAAAAGAAGATGAATCATCAGTGTCTCAGAACTTGCTCTTATTCTGCATTTTAAGGAGAGTCGAAATCTGCTTATTATGTTTTGCCTCCCAAAATTAAATTGATTACTGATGGATGAGAGCACTAAATAGCCAACCGGTTAATGTGTGGGACACAACAGCCTCACATGCAAATTCATGCTGAATTCCCAACACTTGAACATGGGTAACCCCCACATGCAAGGTAAACTTCCTGAGGAGGGGGGTCTTGCATGTTGGTCAAAACTCCTGCCTCAGCTCCTGGTGATGGTTGTAGGTTTATCAGATGTTTCCACAAATCAGTGTTTCACGATTCTATTTCACATCTCATCTACTGCTCCAGTGTTTGCAATGCTGTTCCATAAAATCAACAACAGCCTTTAACCCAAAAGACCCACATTTTCATGCTGAAAAGTTTCAGGGGCTACTGCATTCAGATTACAAGAGTGCAAAACAGGGTATGTGCAGTCAAAACTAAGGCAAATGAAATTAATACGGACTGTTCTTGTTGCAAAGCTGAACCAGTCCTGTGGTATAATGTTGTATGTTCAACAGCATTTTAGTTTCTGATTTTCATGGTGTTCTTTTGCAGTCAGAGGGCCTTGAGGACAACCTAGAAGTTACTCAATGTCTGATTTGCAGGCCAATGTTTGTTGCTTTTTGCGAGCCGAGTCCAAATGCTGGGAAATCTAGAAAGACTTCACAGCCTTGTGCTTAATGCAACATGTTAGGTTACACAGTGATGCTGCTGTACCAAGAGACAAGCAGCTTGATTTAAAAGACAAGTTCTTGCAGGCACAGAAGCCAGAACCTAGAGAACATGCATTTGTGCATCTGTCGTGTCCCTTCTATCTCCTGTTTACATTTGGACTAAAAGCTTCAGACATGCATTATGCATCGCTGTGAAATCTCACTCGAGCAGCTCTCTGGCTCATCAATCCTTTAACAACTTTGTAAGTGGGCTTGATTTGATCTAGCAACTTTTCCCTAAGTACCACCCCCTTGAAGCCTGACACTCTCCACTTTACAAGGTGTTCCCAGTCTGACTGATGATCATGAATGGTTTGTCTTTTCAAACCCTAAAACTTTCTCCCATCAGACTTCTGGTTTCACAGGTGCTTTATGCACTTTAACATCAGCTGGTGTGGTCCCCTCAAAAAGCAGGATATCTCTTGCACTTGGTATCAGCACAGATCCTTGACCAAGGGCATCACTGCTGTTGTTTAACAAAGTTGACTTTGATACCAGAAGCTCTGGAAGACCTGATCAAGGCGGAACACCAATTCCTCATCCAGTAATTACTTCCAGAGTTTCTCCTAGTCCATAACATTACTTTCAGCCATGTATTTCTCACATTCCAAGTATAAAATAATAGTAAAAGTAAATAGATAAAGCAGCATCTTTATCTCTAAGAATCAGAATCACAAAACTGAGTGCACTGGAGTATAACTAAAAGCATCAAAAGGACCATTCAAACTATGATGCAACTCTGTGATGTTAAATCAGGAGAGAACATGGCCAGAGGAACCTTCCTCCAGCCAGCCTATATGCAGTGAACATGGTCCAAGCTGAAGATATTACTCTCCCATTCACTTTCAATCAATACTTGTCGTCAAACATAACTTTTAGTTTCTTAATCTGACAGGGACAGGGTTTTGAAGTAACCTCAGGCTTATTGTGCCTGATCCTTTGCATGTTATTAGGTTCCTCTGGGCAGATCTTCATGACCTCACAGGCACATTTGGTTTGCTGATGTACTTGTGAGGTGAGGCACTAAATCAAGCCACAATGGCTTCCAGAACAGGGATCTCATTTGCAGGTTATGAATTC
>JANHGB010062629.1:0-18841 GCA_026283785.1 Coracopsis vasa
GAAACACTAACACTTCCCACCTTCTTTGGAAAATAATGTGTGTTCTAAGATGAAAGCTATAAAGTTATAACGTACTTCCTCTGCATTGAGTTGTGATTTCAGAATTAAATGCTCAGTAATTATTTCCTGCTATATGTTTGGTAAATTTATTTAGGACAACTCATTAGGTGTCTCAGCAATTCAGAAATTACTAGGTAGTTAGAGCACATTTTTTCTTCGTGAATACTAATTATTAGAAAATAGGGCAATTGTTCTAACACTTATTTTCATCATCTCTTTTTTTCCTGAGTTTAAAATATTGCAGTCATCTCCTTTCCCAAGCTGCCTTCAGTTCAACACAGATTGTGTTTTTACATCGAAGAGATTTGGTTTAAAAAGAAAGTACTAATAACATATACATTTACTGCCAAAATACTAAATCTTTTTCTGTAACATTCAAATGAACATGCAAGACATAAGGTTTTGCCCGACATGCATTACAGGTATGCATTCACCCAGTGTTACACACGTAAAAAGGTCTACAGTTTAAAGATCTATGCAGAATAAAAGAGAAGCCTGAGATAGTGGCCAGTGAATACATTAGTTGTTCTGAACTTTTCCTTCTCACATTTTGACGGATGTAATTTCCTCTGTTATAAATCACCATAAGCTCAAATGTCATTTTGCCTTTCCAGAACCTCAAATGCTAACTGGTCAAGAGAAAGCTTAGATGTTTTTGTAGCAAAAAAGACAGGATAAATTACTTGAAGTACAAAGACGGACAAATTGTTTCACTAGTTAGTCCATCACTGTCTCTATTCTCTTGAGCATAAAAATGTGCTTACACATTAGTAGTAAGTTGTTAAATGCATTGTGGCACTGGTCAAACTGCTCCAGCTATCTCACCTCCAGTGGTGACAACTACATAAAACAGCAGAAAGTGCCAAAATTACCCAGTCCCCTTCACAAGAGCCGTTCAGAGAATCACAGAACAGTTTGGGTTGAAGGGACCTTAAAGCTCCTCCAGTTTCAACCTCCTGCCACGGGCAGGGACACCTTCCACTAGGCCGAGTTGCTCAAAGCTCCATCCAACACTTCCAGGGACAGGGCAGCCACAGCTTTTCTGGACAGTCTGTGCCAGTGCCTCAACATCACCACAGTGAAAAACTTCTTCCTTACACCTAATTCAGATTTCCCCTCTGTCAGTTTAAAGCCATTCCCCCTTCTCCTATCCCTACAGGCACTTGTAAAAAGTCCCTCTCCAGATTTCTTGTTGGTTCTTGGAAGGCTGCTCTAAGGTCTCCCTGGAGCCTTCTCTTCTCCAGGCTGAACAAGCCCAACTTTCTCAACCTCTCTTCATAGCAGAGGTGTTCCAGTTCTTAGCTGCTTTATCATTTTCATACTTTATCATTTTCACCTGTTACTCAGCAAAGAAATGAGGCACACACCCACATCCATCCTCTTACTCAGCAAAGCACATCAGTTTCTTCTGATTGCTGCCCGGTAACCTAAATCCCTGCAAGCACCTGCACAAGGATTTGGGTGAGTTGTGTCTCATCACTACATTGATGGGAGTGACGACCTTTCCTGGGAAGCAGCAGTAAGTCCTGGTACAAGTCCCTCCTGCTACAGCTACTGGCTAACTGTGATTAAATCTCAGCTCCAGGGCAAAGTCTGACCAGGTCTCCCTTGGCACTAAGCCTTGGAGCATGCTGTCCCAAAGAAAGAAACAAGGACTGTCTCTGTTGCATCTCTAACCTGAAATCTTTGCAAGAGGAGGCTGCCAGAATCTGCAACGTGTCTGCCTATGGTATTCACAGTAGAACTGGACAGTGACAGACATGAATATCTGCTCATCCTTTGTCTATCCCTCCCTCCGAGTTACTACTTTTATTCTGGGTTAAGGATTTTTCTCCCCCTCCAAAAAAAGAGTTTAAATTCAGATTTTCCCACACAAGGTAACACTCAAAGCACTTTTTCTGGAGTTCCAAGTAAAGTGAAAGGTGAGGATCACAGCCAGATAGATGGCTACAGGCTCAGATTGTTCTTCTCAAAAAATGTGTCCAAACCATGAAATTCGAACAATACACAAACTTTTTAAACTCTTCTTTTTTTTCAGCCATAAAAGAGCAAAGATCTGTCTGGGAATGCTCTGTTCTGTGTTTTATTTCAATTGCTTGTAGTTAGACCGGTGATTGAATCAATCATTGAACACCTCTAATCTGAATTTTGCTTCAAAATGTGCAGCTGGTCCCTCTTTATCATGAAAGCTATTCAGAAGACCCAGGAGAGAAAAAAAGGTGCATTTTTTCAGTGATAAAAGGCACCAAACTAAAGCTGCAACAGTATAGAGATACTGCTTCGTTTTTTCTAATTACTGTGGCTCTTGAAAACATTGAATAACCTTTCCAAGGCTCTGCGGAAGCTACTACTTTTGGGTTTTATGACATCTGATAATAATACACTAGGTAATAAAATTGCACCTGTAATTCTAAACGAGCTCTCCTGGAAAGATGATGCTCTGCATCTGTCCCCAATAACAAGTTAGGAAGTCAAGAATGTTCCACAGTGTTCAGAAAAAATAAAGACAAATATTGCCCCCAAACTGAACTTAATCATGCTGCCAACTACACAAGCATCTGTGTTTACCATATGTGGTCTACCACAACATTTCCTCAGACATACAGCATAAAGTCTTCAGCCAGAAAGTCCTGAAATAATACTGTGTGTTTCTAAGTCACTCCCTAAGTCCCCAGTCTCTCTCCCTGCCTCTCTGCATTACTCTCACCCCAAGTGCAGTATCCTAGAGCAGAGAGACATGCAGGGCACGGAAGCAGCAGGTCTTAAAACACAATGGGAGCCTTCCTGTGCTGGCTGTGATGAAGTGTTCTTGCTGAAATGGGTGGACCACTGTGGGGTATTTTTAAATCACACCTACATTTAGTTCCTTTTTACAGCAACATGGACATTTAACTTGGCCATCTGGAAGAGGATTAGCTCCCATCTTTCCTCTTACTTCCCTCTGTTCAAGTTAGAATCGTAGTTCATCCCCATTTCTCTTCTGTCTCATCTAGTTTAGCTTTTTCTCTCCCTGATGCACTCGTATCACCATCCTGCCTTGGTGAAAACTGGGCTGCCCTGTGCCAAGTGGTGCTTGCGCGCGACCTGTCCTGGAACTGCTCTCAGATAAGACTGATTTTACCTTTGAATAGAGGCCACCATCAGGTTTTTGGCACTTCTAAAAATCAGCATTTATTCTTTCACAGTACTGAAAATGAGTATCTTATCATTGTCATGGGTTTAGGACTATTTGTGAAGTCAGGCACAGGAAACATCACACCAAAATCACACCATGGGACTTCAAAGGGGCAAGGAATCATCTGGTGATAAGGCCATCATTTGCCTGTTTTGGGCTGGGGTTTTTTATGACCACATAAGTTGACAACAGTCCACTAACAAAGTTTCTGTAGCAAGGATCTCTAGAGATCATCACTACTGTTTTATTTGGCTCTGCAGGACTTCTGTAAGATTTTAGTCTTTGAAACGTTATAAAAAGCCCACAGGGAAGTAACTAGAAAACATACCACTGCTTTAAAAATACTTCACACTAGCCTGTTCTGCCTGAATAAAGTAGCACAAATTTTCGCAGAAGAACATAGGGGCAGCCACACCAACCGACTGCCACAGGGGCCATTAGCAGGGCATTCCTTTCAGTGTTCTTGTTGAAGATTTTTTTCTTTTGCTTTCCTCCATCTTTCTTGGATGCCCCATCCCTGGAAGAGTTCAAGGCCAGGTTGGACAGGGCTTTGAGCAACCTGGTCTAGTGGAAGGTGTCCCTGCCTGTGGCAGGGACCTTGGAACCAGATGGTCTTTAAGGTCCCTCCATCCCAAACCATTCTGATTCTACGATTGAAGGACATACACATGCAATGGGATGAGAGACTTCCCGCCAGGACCAGAACAAGTGGGTGTTTTTAAAGTAACACAGTTGTTATTACCTAGCTTACATTTGCCAAGATAGATTAAAAATACAGTTTAAATAGAGAAACAGGCATGTGGAATATTTAAACATAGTATTTCCACTGATTCCTTTAGGAAAAGAAAAAATTAAGAGAGCTCATATGTAACAGGTAAGCTTATTCTCCTGGAGGACTGACTGCTCAGCAGTGCATGGACCTCTGCTATTCATTCTTTTCAGTATGTGCTGTGACCCCTGGTTTCTACTTCACAGTTTATCTGCATAAGAGACCTGATTTTAGTAAACAGGATCTGAGTGCAGAAGTTCATGGCACAGAAACAAACTAGGTGGGGTGAGCCAGACTGCTGCTGTTTTCTAACTGCTGCCCTCACAATATGGTTTGCATGGAAGAGACTCACAGAATTAACTTGCCAAGTGGCTGAGAGGCAACAACCAGAGCAAGGACCCTCGCCACCACCCCCCTCGTCATCTCTTTTGCGCAACACATTTATGCTGACTAAGCATTATCGGTAAAGGCAAGAAGTGTCAAATGAAGGATCTCAGCAATTCTCCTCTCCCATTCATTAGCTAAAACGATTTTTCTCAACATTACAAAAAACAGTACATCTCTCCTTGGGTTGCAAAGACATGGAAGAGACTTCAGTCCCCAAAAGCAGGCATGTTCAAGATAATAATCTTCAAAGTATTACAAATGTGAGGAAAGAAGTGGAATTTTCTTCAAGACCTCATTGGCAAGAAGATCCTAGCCACCTGTCTGTTTTTGCTGCATGCTTTCCTAATTCAAACAGCTAAATTAAAGCATATGTATCTTTTTAAAGACTTTTATGATTACAGTGTCCCAATTTTCTTCTAGCGCGGCGTCACCACTTCCCACACCATCAGATTTTATACAACCAAAATAACCCAGAATATTTTCTTCTTATTTTTTAAACAGAAGTGGTTTAGAACATGCTGAACTGTCTCACAATTTGTCCCAAAGCTGATTTGATAAAACCAAACACAAACCAATGGTGCTTAAGAAGATGGCTGGATGGCTTTGCAATTTACCCACTACTTTGTAAGACACAAGCAAGCCCTGCAGGTCTGTGGGGTTCCAGGTATTCCAGCTCTCTACCAGCCCCTCCATCTCACAGCAGTCAAATCCCAAATAGCACATGCTTTGTAATCCTTTACTGAAGAAACCTGGTGGGCAGCCAAACTCCATTTATGACATAGAGGACTGCAGCTCTCTGCTGTGACAAGCTATATTTAGGTGGTAATGACTTCCTCTGAAGTCATCCATCCCCTTTGCTTTTGCCCACCTCTCACAGGTTCTGCTAAGGGTCTCACCAGGGCACAAAAAACCCAAACAGACTTACATCTTCAATGCAATTACAGGAAAATTACTTTGTTTAAAATATTCACGCTGTGTACTGAACAGGAAAGAATTGTGACATGCTGTTACGGTATTGCTGAAATGAATTTCATGCTGCTTAATTTAAGCCAAGCAACTGATAGCGTTTGGGCTGAGGTTTAGTATGTTGTGTTGTACTGTGTTTTTAATTAGCTTCTTCCTTCCAAAAGCTTCCAAACTTGGAAACTTAAAAACAGCTTTAAACACCAATAAATGAGGTTTACTAACACAGCATTTTACTTTTATTTTCTTTTTATATTTTCCATTCTTTTTTTTTTCTTTTCTCATTTTTTTGTTTTCAGGGAACCATCTTTCAGCTCCTATGAATTTTCTTGCAACAAGGACCAAATTCTGAAATCACACAACTGCTGAACTCACAATAAGCTATTATGTACTGCTAGCAATATCTTAGGAAGAAAAAGCCTCAATTTCCTAAATACCATGCACTCTGTAAATAGCAGCTCCTTTCCCCAAACCCTTGCAACCTAAAAACTCTACGTGCTAAGAGCAAAATACAAGTGAAAGGGCATCTTGCTATCACCTACTGAACTAATACCCGAGTGACACTTCATAGAACTTAATTGCTACAATCAATCTGGGATTCCACGGAATTTCTAGGACCTTCGGGTTGTTACAATCGGTACTTTGCTGCCCACTGGCTATACGGGACTTCGAAGGGACAGGGCTGAAATTCCAGTGTGGCCAGTTACAGCTACTCCGACCTATTCCCACAGACCCACGAGCACTGCTGAGTACCTTGAGCACAGGTACCCCAAATAAACTAGGGGTTTTTTATCACTACTACATGATATGTGGGAAAAAATCCCCACCGATAGTATTTGTTCTGTGTTACCACATCTGTTCTGATTTGAGTATTAGCTCTCATGTTGAAAACACACCAGAGGTACTTGCTATTGTCACATATTCTCTGGTGCTTTGTAAAGAAGGAACAACAAAAACACAGGCAAACAAACAACAGTTTATTTGGGGGAGATTAGAAGCAAGTACAAATACCAAAGATTTGGTATTTGGGATGCCACTGGCTACTCTCTCCATATACTCACTTTTAGGATAATTGAGAAGGTACTAGTTGTGCTAGGTAGAAATGCAAACCCAGGAAGAGGGAACAGCCAAAACCTAAGGCTACCTCTAAACTACTCCAGACACTGTAAATATTTTTTGCAGTACTTAGCGTGGTGTGAAGATTATCTTCCCCAAATTTTTATGTTACCATGAGCTTATGACAACTTATTTCAATTTTGCAGAGGCCAACAGTATTTGACAAGTTTAGAAAGTTAAAAATTAGAAACTCGAAGGCAAAACCTTGGTTTGTTTTGTTTTTTTTTTTAATAACTGCCTCCAGTATTATCTCAAAATGGGTCCTTAATTAAATGGCTTAAGAAAAACAACAGTGTAATATTCCTTCTTACTAACATGCAATAAACATTCAAATCAAGACAAAATCCTTTAGGAATTATTATCATACCCACAACCTCTTTGATTTGGCAAAAGCAATAACTGAGAAAGACTCTAGCGATTTCTTTCTGTGCAAAAAGCTCATTCTCCATTAAAATTCTCACATGCATCAGTAACACCAATCAGAAGAAAACAAGGCAACTTTAAGCACCTGGATTTTGTTCTTTGCTGAATGATGAAGGAAAAAAGCCTTGTGAGGAGTAGAATCTTGTCAAAAGCTTGAGAAGATTTAAACCCCTTATTTTGGTCTAAAGCTTTTGCCATTATTTTGGGATATTCTAGAAGAAGTACATCTACAAAAAAAAAAACCCTGTCACTGTTGTCAAGGGTTCAGCTCATGCGCTGTAAGTCTGACCTGAAATATAACCACAAAGGCAGGGAATGGGTATGATGCCAGAGTGAAGTCAAACACTGGTCAAAGGTACAGAAAAACATGCAGCAGAAAGAAGAAAAGCATTCAAAACCCATCAACCAGAATATGAAAGTCACAAGTAAGGAACTAAAGTCCCTAAGACGGAAGACGGTTGCTTCCTCACAACCACCTTTACATTGATATTACACCCATTCAGTCCCTGTTGGGTAGGTAAGCATCTCACTGAAGTCAAATGCAAAACCATTCGTTGCAGTACTTCCAAAGAGAAAGATGACATTAAGGATGTAAACCAAAAGCCAGTCAGCTGAAGGTTAGGAACATCCCAGATTCTTTTTCTGCCCTGGGCTAAACAAGGCAAAACCCCCAGAGCTCTATTCTTGAGTAGACAAACTCATGCTGGACAGACAAGCCCTCAACTTACACTGCAGCTGTTATAATGAAGTATTTCAATGTCATGATGTTGATTGAAACATATACATAAACAATACCCACATTTACCTCCCATAACAGATGAGATGTGGGGATGGACATACACTCAGGCATAACTTATAAATGCATTCATGGCACCACTTGCAGGAGACCAACCATCAAGACATTTCCATCCTCCAGAATAGTTCATTGCAAGTTCAAGTGCCCTGTGCTACTGGCAGTAAGGAAAGGCTTGTATTAATATCATTTCAGCATCAACTAAATGTTTTGTATTTCGTTCTTTATGTGTATTTGTTGAGAGTTTTCCATGCCTCGAGCTCACTCCCTGGAAGCTATAGGGTTGAACACTCTTCTGGTGTCAGGTCTGAGTTTAGCCACAGTGGCTGCTGTGTACATCGTACTTTGCACAGCACAAAACCTGCAGGAGATTTCAATTACTAAAGAGTTCTCCCTCAGTCTATTTTGTAAATCCTCTTGTGTCCCACTAGCTCCATGCAGAGGGCACAGCACTGCTGTACTCTGTTGTTAAACCAACACTTCTTCCTGTGCCCAGCATCGCTCTCACCAGCTTGGCAGCAGGTGGGAAGGCTGCGGAGACAGCAAGCAGTGTGGAGGAGGAGGAGGAAGGAAGCCCCACAATGCGCTCCAGCAATCTCTTCTAACCTGCACAGAACTGATGAGCCCCCCGCGGAGCACAACCAGTCCTCCCTGCCAAAGGGACAAGCCAGCACAGCCCTGCCTTTGGAGAAACAGGACCTGTCAGGAACTGGGGGTGGCAGAGGCTGCGTATGCCCCTGTTCTCCCGCAGCCTTACAGAAGCACAAGCACTAAACATAGCACAGTCACTCCAGTCCCAGCTGCTGAAAGCTGTACTTTCATGTCTGGATGGAGGAGCTGAGCACTTCCACATGGAGTATCCACACTCACCATCCATCCCTAAGGGAAGATTTCTACCCATCTCTACCAGCAATGAAGACTGAAAATGCCCTTTCCTTCACATACCTCCTCTCCAGAAACAGGGCCCGGGAGTCCTATGCTCCTAAGTTCCTACTCCACTGCACATCTTCTCAGGGCATGCTATGGGCAAGGAACTGTGGAGTAAGCACACTGTCATCACAGGCACAGCCAAGACACAAGCTGTTTCTTGGCATTTCTAACTGTATCACTCTTGAGTTGCAGTCCTGCTGCCCTAACATGGCCCCTTCTGCATCTCTGTATAGCAGCTCTTAACGTCAGCCTCAAAGTTGGAAAAGAGCTGTGCAAGCAACACTCCTGAAATATGAATAAATTACCAAATTAGTAAGAGATACCAGATAAGTGAGGGAGAAAAATGTGTTGAGCCTTAGGGAGGAGAAACTCCTCTTCCTCCCCAAGCAGCAACCCATGCAGTGCTGCTCATGCAGCTTGGCCACCTCCCTTCCCATCTCACAGGAGGACTGCTAACAGCAGCTGCTGGAAGAGAGAAAAAGAAGAGAGGAGCTTGTTCCTCCTGGCAGCCAGAGCTCCTCTCCAGCAGAACCTCTCCCACCAGGCTCTATGCAGCAGCACCGCTGCAATTCAGAGCAAAGGCAGAGAGGGACTCACTTGCTCCAGACGAATGTAGTGAAATAAAATTAACACAAAAAACCTAAACCAACAAAACAGCTGAAATGCCTCTGGGATCTCTAGAGGCTGCAGAACGTATCCAGCCAGGGAGCCAGCCACTTGGGAAACCACTTCACTGATTTCCATCCTGACATGGCTTGATGGGGCAAAAGCTGGTGGTGGCAAAAGCTGATCTTCAGCTGCTGGGAAGCAGCATTTTAGCTTTTTTGTTTTTTTCTTTTAAATAATGCAGCAACTGCAGTTGGGTTAAGAGGCAATACAGCCAAAGGGAGGAACTGTTTAATGGCTGCAAAAAACAAGCACATATGCAGAATTTCAAGCTACACATGCCTGAAATATGTTAGTCTAGCTCCACTGAAACCTGGGCTCTCAGTCTGGTGTCACCCCTCAGTTCAGTTCTGGCTCAAAATTTCAGAGTTAATGAGCATATGTAATTTCTATTAGGCCAGACAGGTTTGGAAATGCTCAGCAAAACCAGCCTGAAAAGCAGCCTGCGATGACTTCGGACAGAGCTCTTCATAGATCAGTTTTCAGCAAAACAACACTGCGGTGTTTTTATTTATTTACATCACTGTTGTTTTCTGATGATACAGACTAGGATTTCTTATCCTGTAAGAGATCAGAGCACCCAGAAAAAAATGTAGCCTGCGTTTATTAATTTGTTGTTGTTGAGGAATATAAAATATTCAATTTTTCAGAATAATTCAATTCTGATGCTAGATCTCATTTATCTTTTGTATATGAAATTCTTGCTTATGAAGAAAGACACAAAATACCTGTGTACAGTTACATTCCTCTGCATGTATCTTCCCACTTAGCAGCTATCGCATGCAGAGAACCCAAATAAGAAAATCTTACAAACAGAAGCTTCCTCCTGCAGAGAACAAGAAGTCTATGAAAGTATCGTGGTTTTGTGTGTTATACCTTAGAGACAGATTTTAGTACTGAGCATATTACATATTAAAATGACTGTCACAATCATCCCTTAGATGACTCTGATCATGACTGTAGATATCATGACTGTAGATATCATGACTGTAGATATCATGACTGTAAAGTTAAACTTGGTCAACTCTGGGGACACTCTTGGCCTGATGTAGTCAAAGATCCAAGATGTTACAGCCTTAAAACAAGTAAAACCAATGCCTGATGATCAAACTGAGTATTTTCAATCTGGAACTGTACACACAAGGATATCTTTGGTGTAATAATCTTTTCCTAGACCACTCTCAAGTAGTAACATATCCAACAATGCTCTCACCCTGAAACTGTTTTCTTCAGTGGTATGCAAACTTTTTTTTCCTTGTATCCCAAATGTATATTGTGCAGTCACCGGGAGACATAATGCCTCTTTTATGAAGCACAGTGCTCTACACGTGATGTACACTGAAATATATGTACCTTCGAAGCTGTCAACTGAACACTTCCCCCACGCTGGTACGGTTTTATCTGTAGAGTACATACAGCACCAGTCACAACTTCCCTTTCTCGAAAAAATAAAAACAAACCAGAACTGAAAAAAGGGACACTCAGAAGGATCAAGAAAAATAACCAAACCCATCAAGGATGTGTTTGAACAGAGAGACCAAAGTAACAGGGAAATTGCTCTCAAGGGGAGGGGGGCAGCATTCCATCATTCAAAACCCTGTGTACAAATTCACAGAACCACAGAATCACAGAACTTGTTTAACTTCATGAGGTTCACACTGGCCCACTTCTGAAGCCTGTCAGGGTCCCTTTGAATGGCATCTCTTCCCTCCAGTGCGCTATCAGCAAACTCACTGAGGGCGCACTTGATCCCACTGCCCTGCCCAACATAAGCCTATAGAGTAACTGAATCAGCTGAGAGGTTAGTATGCGACAGCTCTTCTTTAATAGTAAGATGGGAAGGTTTTACAGTGAAATGGAAAGGTGCAAATATAAAATTTAGAATAAAATTTAGAATAAATCTAAGCCAACAAAAAAGAAACATTCATATGTCATATATTCAGAACAAAGTAGCAGAGCTAAAAATTGAACAAGGTTCTTCAATATTATAACAGATAAAACATCTTCAGCATAGGTGTAACAAGTGCAACATTAGCACTAGAAATGACATGCAATGGCAAGTTTCAAAGCCTAAGTCAACTTCTTGATTCCACTCAGCAAAGAAACGTCTATGTATCCACCACCACTCTATGAATTTTATATGAATAACAGGAAATAGTCTAGCCTGCGACTCTTCCTCTTACACTCCCACTCATATTGTATGTTTACATACAGTAAACCTAATCTATTAAAGGGAAATATTACTTAATGTATTCCTGAGATTTATTCACTTTATGGTGCAAGACAATAGCTATCCAACAATGCAGTTGTAGGAAGCTCATTGTAGCAATGAACTTCCTAACACTCTACTCCTTAGGACAGTAAGTAAAAAATAAGACAACTGTAATCAGTATGAAAAAACATAAGGAGGCAAAGTATAATTAATTTCATTCAGATGCTTTTCTATCTGTCAGCATCCTCTTCATTTTCTAGTAAGAGGTCAAAAAAAAGTGCAAAGTTCCAATATTCCTTTTTCATGGTGCACAAAAAGGTCTTGAGAACATTTTAACTAGAACAAGCACTACAACGCAGATAAAGGTACATCTCATACCTTATCAGAAAAGTTGCAAACAAATACACTTTGAAATAATCTTGCCCACTCTTTTTTGAACAAACACTTCAGCAAGTACACTTTATTTATAACTCTGCGTCAGTAACCTAATTCTGCTTAAAGAACAAGAGCTCCCCTGACCTGGGAGACTGCTGTCGTCCCAAACCCACCAGGAGTTACACAGGTCAAACAACATCAGGATCTCTCCCTTGCAGCGCCAGCTCAATTCCCTTGTCTCCTCATGCTCCATTATGATGGAACAAAGTAGTGATAGAAACTTTCCAAAAAAAAAAATAAATTCTGAGATGAACAGTTTGTCAAGACATCTGGAGGGTAAAGAGACTACCACACACTGGGCTCCTTTGGCACTGCCCTACAGCAGCTAGTGCTTGCTTGCTTCTGGCTAGGTCAGACTGTCTTTCATTAGCCCAGAAGGTAGTCCAGGCTGGCCAACAGGCCTGAGAGACATGTTAGGAACATGTCATGTCCCAGCTCCAGGTCTTGGCAGTCTTTGACTGGAAATCCTGAAATCCTGTACAGTCATACAGTGACAGCATGGGTGCCATTCAGCTGGATAAAAGAGAGATCATCACTTGTAAGCAAACTTGCTCATTCTGGTATTCAAACATGAAAACTGTGATGGAGAGGCCTTTTTCCCCAGGGCATGTGCAAAGATGAGCATCCCCATTCTCAAAGGCTGAACTGGAACACCATAGGAGAGGGTCTGACCCTCCATGTATCAGTCCCAGTGCTTTACTCCACAGAGCAGCTGACACCTTAGCAAGGTGAGGCAAGTGCACGCACAACAGCACACACAGGTTTCTATTCATCAGCAGGGAGAGCGCACCAGGAGGTAGCGGGAAGCAGAACAATTTATTCTAGGTGCAGCACCAGCGTTTAAATCACGCCTGATGCTGCAGACCATGCTATAGCTGGTAGCTTGGTTGTGTTCCCACACTGGACAAACCTTTCATGAATCTACCTTGAGCCAACAGCAAGGACTGCCTTGGTGGCAGGATGAATACAATCACAGCCTGCTGAATCACAGGTACTTCCTTTTCTAGCTTGGTGTCACTTGGAGAGACATTTCTGTGGTATCTGTCATTCTTGGAGTGTGGCAGGCTTATTCATGAGCTTTCATCATGCCATTCGGACAGAGCCTTCAGTGCCAGGAGCTGCTGCTAGATCTCATGCAGAAGCAGCCTTTGCTGACACAGACAGGGCTAGCTGTCACTGGATTTTTTTCCTTGGTGATGTTTTCTCTGCATTAGTCATAACTGAAACTTCTCTGCCCAAGAACGATGCTGGGGCTTGTTTTGTCAGAACCTGATGAGATCACTGCTAATTGTTCTGGAAAATAAAAATTTACCATGGTATCTCATGACCTATACATTTTAGCAGAGACTAACTGATTATTTGTCAGAATATATCATTTCCCAGGCAAGAGAGATCTGTTTTTCAGGGGATACACCAAGCACAGAAGGAACGTGGCTTAAAAAAAATTGTCACAAAATCCCACATGGAAAGGAGAAGTCTGTAAAGCAGAATAGGGCGTGTAACCATTAGAAACATTATTTTATTCACAGGGTTCTTACAATAAGAGATTAAAAGATTAAAGGTTCTGAGAAAGTCGAGTTTGAACAGGCCAGAGGCTTTCAGGTTGTACCTGACTCCGTGAGCAGGAAGGAGGAACAGGGAGGATGCCTTGGCCACCTCACCCTATGGACCATACCATGGGGGTGAGAGGTGCAAAGGGCTCATTTATGGCCAAAATGGACACAACTACTGGAAAAAAAAAATCCTCCAGCCTCATGCACACCAAGAGCACCCAGCACAGCATCCACAACAACATGTTTTCAAAGAAAACATGGCATTTATGATAATGTAATCACTGAGTGTGATGCCGCTGTACCAAGGACAAAAAGCCCACTGGAGAGAGCAGAAAGCACAAATGAGCAGAGCAGCAAGAGCTGATTTGCAGGGAAATGTCCCAGCAAGGGTAAAAAAAAACAAGACAGGACTTGGAGAAAATGTATTTGGTATAAGCAGAATTCTCTCAAAATAGAAAGGCTTGTGAAGTTTTATATGAAGTGTTAGCAGCTCATTCAAACACGCACTTCACCACTTCAGTACTTAGCAAGATGATAAGGAGTATTTTTTCCTCATGATTTCTTCCATGTTGCTGTAATCAAATCACTGCCAGGCTGCACTCCCTATGCCAGTGAAACAGCACAACCAAATAGCTCCATCTCTGTAACTTATATAGCCTTTGTATTACATTTTTAGGAAGAAAACCCCAAACAAACAAACGCAAAACCGACCACAAAACATAGGAGCAGCCTCTTTTCCCCCTCCCCCAGGGCTTTCCTGCTTTTCTACGCCCTTGTGAAAACTAAAATTCCCACAGCCGTGAGGAGCAGAGTAGATCCTACAGCCCAACACTGCTCCTGCCGAGCCCTTTCCTCAAAACACTTAGAACCCTTTCTGACAAGGCTAGCTTTAGAGAGAAACAGAATGCAGATCTACATCCTGAGCTGTGTATGTGCAGAATGAGGTACCACTGGCTTCTTCTAGCTCTCTGTGCTGGTGAAAAGCTCGCTCACTCTGAGCACGCAGGTAATCCTCCAAATCAAAAACTGAGTTTACCTGATCAGCACCTTGGGGTAGGCAAGGATAGATATGTGGGCACAAGAAAGAGTTAACAGAACTTGCAGTTGGGCAGAAATCCTCCCCTTCTTGCCTCCCACTCTGCTCTAAAAGTCCTCCTTCAATTTTCAAAGAGCAGTAGAACAGCTGAGGTTGGAAGAGACCTCCTGAGCCCAGCCTCCCATATATAATATGTATATACACATATGTATGTGTATATATAGACACAAACCCATCATCTGTTCAAAGAGAGTATATTAGGAACAGAGCCAAGTTAAAGAAAGCCAGAATCTTAAAGGAAGGGAAGGTAATGAAAGATGCAGGAGCAAGGAGGAGGAGAAGGAGGCCCAGAAGTTATTTCCATGTGCTAAAACTACACTGCCTACCTGTGCTTACCTTCTACTCTAGTCCACCTAGGTGTCCACAACTCTTCTCACTGCTCTCTTGTACCTTTTTCCAGAGGAAAAATCCTTCTGATGCACAGTAACAGAGAAAGATGGGCACAATCCAGTGCTCCAGCACAGGAGCCAGTAAGCTTTAATGGCACAAGGGAGCTCCAATCCAGTCTTTCTTTTCTTTGGTTTATGAAAGAAACAGTTAAAAGTTCCCTCTAAGCCATGCTCCCGAACAGTTTCATACATAGGTGATGCTACATCAGGAATGACCAGCAGGCAGCCAAATTCATTTGGCATGCATGCGCAGGCCCATGACCTGAAAGATGTCATGAGTGAAGAGAACCAAGATGCCCACGAGCGATGGACCTCTCCTTCTGAAAGAGGAAAACTGCCAAAGACTGTCCCTATTAACAGGCTGTTAACCTTGTCCCTGTGCTCCACACAGAAGCACAAAGATATTGCACCTGAACGTACTTACATCTTGAAGGCATAGAAAGAAGGAGCGGACATAGTAAAACAAGACACTCAAGAACTGACAACAGTTCACTGTTGGCATGAAAATCAGCAACAAAGCACTGTGGAAAAAGTCAAACCAGGATGTGACAGAATTTTGCAAGCAAATCTTGACACCACCTGAGATCCTTACAGAACTCAGCATTCAGCCAGCTAAATGACATTCTGAAATTAATTACTGGATTCCAAATGACCATGAACAGTTGTCAGGCTTGTCCTGTTCATAAAGTAATTTGCATTAGTCTAATTTGCTGAGTTTTAAAACCAGGCTCTACCATCTCTGCAAATGCTTACTTAATGGAAAAACATCAAATGGCTCAGCATCTCACAATCAGAACATATTTTAGGGAGATAGGAAAGCAAGCCATGACGCCAACAAATCCTAGGTTAAGCTTCTCCCCTTGTTACTTATCATGCCTGTCATCTGTTCCTTCAGTGGCAAGAGCCACATCCCTCCCTCAGATGCCCTTGAGTGGCTTTTGCAGCATCTTCTTAAGCAGTGGGCAATTTTTAAAGCGCTCCACAATCCAGGATCAGCACATTTGTGAGAAATCCTTCTCATTTTGGCTGCACTCCACGGTCATTCAAGGGTTCACCAGCAGGAATCCAAAAGCAGGAGTAAAGTCATAGTTAATTATACACCTTAGTTCTTCATAGAAACAAACAATATTGCTAAACATACACAATCCCAATCAGACAAGCTCTTACTTGCAGTTGAAGCTGAAAACATACAGTTAACTATTCCTTGTTATGTTTCTTTTGCTTAGATGATTTGAAGCTTTTTTTTTTTGTTTTGCATTTTAATATATTTTTGTTGAAAAAAGTACTTCTATGGAAACAGCAGGCAGTAATTTATAAAAGTTATTTATGATTCTTACTGAAAGTTTTATTTGACTACCATACTATCAAATCACAACATTGCCTTTCACAAACAAATGATCTGAGTCACACAGAAAACCATTTTTATGTGGGCACAAAACACTGGACATGGTAAGAATAGCTGATGCTGTAGGAATGCAAGGACTTTGGGAATTTTAGTAGGAAAAACCTAAGCAAAAAACACCCAAGCAAACCCCAAAACAGAAAACAAGCTAACTTTCCAACAGCCCTTTACATAAAAGAAAAATGCTAGGCAGATGATGATTCATTAGCTGAAGCATTCTATTAAGAACTAATGAAAATGAAAACAGATTTGAAACTGTCAAAAACACACAAACGCTCTGACTGTGCAAAAGCCAAATCTCAATGAGAATTCAGAAGACATAATGAGCAGAGGGTAATCTCTCTTTATCAGAAATTACTGACTGTGTTCCCAGTCAAGACAGACTTCAGTGCACACTTGAAACTATAAATCCTACATAAGCAAACAGCAACTAGATAACTGGTAGCAGTTAGGCAAATGATCCTGGAATGACTAGGTCCTGACATTACTTATCCTTTTTGGATTAAACATGAGAAAACTTAACTAATTGAAATGGAAAAACAACAGCTAAGCGTGACAAGAAGCTCAATGTCATCAACAAACCAACAGCACTGCAAACACTGTCTTCTCGGTTCACATACCTATGGTCTCTCTGAGGAGTAACAGAAAGAAAATCCAATTGCCTCCTACTATCAGCCCCACAACAGAGGGTCTTACGAGACCACCCACACACTGTTTTATGAAAGCAGACCTCCCAAAGAAGGACAACATCAGCAGTCTTCATCTCACTTCCTTTCATGTCACCCACCACAAGGAAAGCTCAACATCTCACAGGCAGTCTGTATGGCTGGGTACTCAGCACACTGCTGGCAGTCTTACCCTACAATTAATTTTACCTATAAATCAAGCAAAATTTTCCAAGTATGAAAACTCCTCTGTGTGCTGTGAAGAGGGTCTGTATCACCAGGCTTTCTACCACCAGATAATCCAAGCATGCTGGAAAGAAGAAACTGCATTGACTCTCACTAGCAGCGTTTCCCCCTACCTGCAAAATTCATCAAGTCATATAAAATGACAATTACATCTCAACCACCAACTTTCAGTCTTCAGCTTGAAAATTTCAGAAGGGACCCGTAGAAATGATGCACCCAATAATCACTGAAATCCTTCAAACCCCACTGAAAGCCCCAGGTTTTATTTGACTGCTATGCGGAGCTACCTGTTTGGTCTCAGCTGCCCGTTGTACATAGACATTCTATAAAAGGAACTGGGCATTACAAAACTCACTCCAGCAGCTGGCTCTGGGATAGCAGAAAGAGCTGACAAACTCTGCAGGCACAGAGAATGAATTTCACAAGAGAGTGTAAGTAAGTGCCTATGACAGCAGCACCCATGTATGAGCCCTGCAGGCATCACCCCTTCCCAGGACAGTCCGTCTGGCACCACACCTTTGAGAGGGGCACAAAACCAGAATACACCAGCTGCTGCTTCAAATGTATTTGCTGTGTAAACAGTGGACTGATGTTTTGGGCTGCAACTTCTGCATCGACCAGCACTTACCGCCAGCAATACTGAGGAACAGTTTACAAGTAAACAGAATGTAAAGCACAAGTCTTAACAATTACACTAACTGGAAGAGCTTAGTAGAATAATCTCCAAAGAGACAGGATGAAAAACACTTCTAAAGACACATTCTGTTTATTTCTTATTCTCAACCTACAACTACTAAGAAGATCTACAGAGCAAGCAAAGGCCACCTTTCTTTCTCCTTTAAAGATCAGATACGCACCATACATAAATCAATATTTAAACATGAACTTCCCTATCAAGGTTTGATTTATTATAATCACATTTTTCTACTTGAGCAGCACCCAAAGATCTCATCTCAGCTGCCATGAGAAAAAGTGTACACTACAACAACAGAAGGAGTGACTGGTATGAACAGAAACGTCACCAAACTGGAGTAAGGGAGGGGAGTACACTGTCCTCAAAATGTTGACACTGATCACTTGTGTGGTGAATGAAATAAGTTTTCTTATTATTCCCATCACCTCTTTCCTAAAAATTCTCAGCAATGCTCTCTCAAGAATTGTACACAGTAACTGGAGACAAAACCTACAAATCAGCATGTTTTTTTACACACACATCACACCAAGCTTTTGTAGAGTCGAAGGAATGGCCAGTGTTACTGCCCTGTGTCACAGTAGGCTCCTCTCTGGCTCCTCACATACATGTCATCAAGTTAATACCACAATCTGTACCACTGAGTAACAGTACACTGGACCCCAACCAGAGTTTTCTACCCTCACGTATGACCTAAAGCCATTAACACTGCAGATGAAATTCAAATCTAGCACCACAAAGATTGCCAGTATGATATTACCATGTGCCGTAATGATACATTATATATTGCATCACCAGCCACAATTTCCCAACTCCCTGATACATCCCTGATGTGTCCATGTAGAAGCTGGCCACAGAGCCTAAGCAGGC